>VWZP01005834.1:471652-507421 GCA_013396995.1 Dicaeum eximium
CGGGCCCGCCGCGACCGCGGCACGGCACGGCACGGCACGGAACGGGACCGGACGGGGGCGGTGCCGCCCCCGGGGCCGCGCCGGGCCGGGGGAGCGGGGGCGGCCGGCGGGTTTGGGGTTCGGTTTGGGGTCTCGCCGGGGCTAAACGCGGCTGTTCCCTGGACGGCGGCAGGCGGGACATTGTCCCGGGCCGTGTGCGGCTCCTGTGCCCTCACAGCGGGACGTGGCTGCCGAGGAGCTGCTCCCTTGACAGCGCCCATAAAAGTTCCTGCCGGTGCCTTCCTACGAAGCCCCGGAGTAACACGACTTCTTGGCAGCAAGGTCTCGCTCCAGTGTTTCGTTTGACTCCACTGCCAGATGGAGCAATTCCTGCAAATGAGTGCTGGTAGAAGGTGGGGCTGATGGTAAATGTAGTGTTCTAAATGGCCCGAGTGATTGTTTTGAAAAGGCTGAACTGGGTCTTTCTCTTCGGTCAAAAATGAAGCAATTTAACAAGCTTCGAAATTACTCCGTTTTAGGAAACTATGGTCCCTAGAAAGTTCAGGTTCCAAGTTAAGGGATAGCCAACCTTGGTTTGTTGTTGTTTGGGGGTTATTGTTTTTGTTTGTTTTTTTTTAACACGAGTCACGCGAGTTAAGGGCAAAACATGTTCAGTTATCAATATGTACGACTTGATGCAGAGCTGTGGGTGTTGGCTGTTTGAAATAAGTAGGACAAGTGACTCGTTGATTTTAAAGCCAGAGCCATGAAATGTGTGACGCTTAAGTTTGTTTGTTTGGGTTTTTTTAGTGCCTCTGTAGGATTTTAGTACTAAAAAAATGTATTTTTCTGGTCCTTACTAAGCTTCTAGGTTTTCTTCCAGATCAGTTCCTGCTCTGAAACTAACCTCCTATAGTTGAGGACCGAATATTTCTACTTACAGATGTCTTTTGAATACATATGAGTAAATGTAATACTTGTGCAAATCTTGCCTGTATCTGGAGGAGGTAGAGTCTAGGAAAAGGAAGTGAAGACAAACAGATGTTGTTAGGTGTTTCTTAAGAACACAGAGAAATATTTGGTTTTGTTTGTTTGCTTTGAAATCAAAATGATTGCAGTGAGTGTGAAGACTTAACTTCTTTTTAAAGCTCTTTAATGAGGAAGCAGCCATTAAACACCTGATTGTGGTTCTTAGCACTAACTTTAAAACTACTTATGTACTGAAAGTTAGTTTTAAGGAGAGAATGTAATGTTTGTTCTTAAGCACTATGTATATATGCTATCTTATTATTAAAATTATTATAATTATATATGTCTATTATTATAATATTACAGTATTGTCATATACTGTGTGGTGTGTATATAGTCCAGGACATTTCGTTGTCATTCTTGAACTTCATTACAAGATGTTTTCAAGTTCATCAAATGTTTCAACCAAGCATTCAGCTTTATAGGAGGAGCATGAGATGCACAGTTTCATTAGTGAAGCAATTGTAACTTCTAGGGGGTTTGGCTCTTATCACTTCTTAATCTTCTTTCAAGTAACAAGATAAACAGTAAATTACATGTGTAATTCAAAACAATTTTACTCAAAATTCATAAATGGAATTGTCTTTCAGGCAGAGATGAAGCCTGGGAAATCATCACATCTAAAGGTAAATGTTTTATGATATGATTAGTGTATGAAAATAATACTGTTTGCTATTAAAAATATAGGCAAAAGCACCAGAACCTGTGGCAGATGGAAGAGTAATTTCAGCTGCCATTCAAAATGAATGAAAAATTGTTCCCTAGTACTTTTAATGTACACTTGAATTTTTGTGATTTTTTTCACTTGATAACGATGTTAACCATTTAAGAATAACATTAGGGCAAAATAGAAGATTGTTAAAACACCTTGATCATAAAGAGGGTCTTTTTTTCTCAAAATTCTTTATTGTTGTGAGTGATTTGTATTTTCAGTAGCTACCTAATTTTGGGACTTGTAGCTCATCTGATAGAGCACAGAGGTCTGCAGTTGTTCCTAGGCTGTGGATTCAGGGGTGGAGATGTACAGATACAGGGGTGGGGGGGGGTGTGTGTATCAACATATGTGTATATCCCAACACAAAGCTGAAACTCACTGCTTCCAAATTCCCTCTCTGTTTTGAGAGACAATACAGTTCCATGGCAGTTTAGGCCAAAGGTAGAACAGCAGTCTGGCCAAGTCTTACTTTCATTAGGTATTAACATTGAGGTTGGGCCACATTTCTGTTGCTGTGTGGCAGTGGTTTCCTCAGTAAAGCTTTTATTTCAGTACTGTCTTCTGCTTGTCTTTTAAGCTTACGAGCATCACCAAATAAATATTGTAGGAAGTATCAGGATTCCCAAAGGCCAGCCTTTCTCGTGCACATTATCAGAGGGACAAAAAGAAATTTTTTTTTTAAAATGACATGCTTATTTACCTAGTCTTTTACTTAGTTTAAATAATCAGTGATTATGAAATACTGTGAATGCTGTAAAATGGGATGTGACTCCTTGTTATAGGAAAATCCTGTTTTCAAAGTTACAACAATTACATGAAATACAGTGCTGTAAGAAAATATTTCTTCCAAAAATTTTTATTTTTTTTTAGTGAAGCGAGAATGCTCTCCAAGAACTTAAAGGGGTGAATGCTTCTTGATATAACTGGGACATCAGACAGTTATGGGGCAAGTCCATGACTGGTTGTTGTAGTCTAGGAACAGAAGCAGTCTTGTCTAGAGAGAGGATCAGGTTTATCCAGGTTGGGTGGGTTGGTGGGTCTGCTCTGTTTCTCAAGTTGACCACATCAGACATCAAAGTCTAAATACACTTCTTCTCCCACTCTCACACCTTTTCCATATTATTCTGGTTGCCTATTAGTCATAAAATTAGAGATGCAAGAGAAATGCAACACATGCTCTTCATACTTCATGACAGAGTATTTACATCATAAGATGTTACATCGTAAACTGCATGAAAGGTTTATAACTTCCCATCCAGCACACCAGGAGTGGGAAATAAAGACCAAGAAGAGGATTTTGTGTGTGTGTTGTCTTGCACAATCTTGAACAGTCTCAAATCTTATACACTTCAAAAAGTGCTCACCTTACTGCTCACTGAATAATACTATATTAGCTTACCCTTTTTATTTCTGTTCTTCAAGTGGAAGTTTTGTTCTATTTATATCATCTTATGCTGTCCAAGATAGTGTTTGGAAGGTCTTGCTTTGAGCTCCATAAAAAGTGTGGGTTGTAGCTTTATTGAAAATGAGATTGTGTTGATTTGGCTAAGAGTCTCCTCTAGGCCTGTATGCTTGTTTGAGAAACCATCCTCTTCTGTTCTAGTGACCTTTTAATTGGTATTGAAAGGTGGAGAGGAACCTAGGAAAAATTTCTGTCTTAGTTTCCTAGCTAACAAATCTTGCAACAAGATGTGAAGGCCTGGAAATGAATGGAACCAGTGAAGGTTCACACAGCTGGGAAAAAAACTTTGGTAGTAATGTAATTGTTCAATATGGCAGAGTAGTCAGCTTTATTTAAATATGTAGTAAGCATGAAACATTTGTGGCTGTGTACTTTGCTCTTCCTGTTAACTACTGCATGTTAACTAAAGCATGTTGAGCTTTAGTTGTAGGATGTAGTAGCTTTGCAATTCCAGTAGCAAAGTATTTGTATATACCTACATATATATATATACACCTATATGTATATATCAGAAGTAATTGCATAACAGCACTATCTCAGTAGTATAATATTTTGATAATATTAGCCTGCTGAAGTAAAAATAGAAGTGGTGCCTTTTTCGTGAAACTAACATGGCTTATAAAATCAGCTGTGGGTATCAGTCTCCAAATAATAATCCGTAGTGTATGTGGGATAGCCATTGCAAAATTCCATCACTTGAAATGAGATTTTTATTAATTTTTTGTCTCTCAGTAGTTTTGTTTAACAGTAGGTCTCTTGAAAAGGTCTTGTTGAGAAAGCATTTTTGGAGTTTCTTTCATTTTGTAAGAAAGTCAGCAAAATGTTGAACAGCGTAAGTAAGGAGAATGATTTTACTGTCTAATTATCAATGTTCTTATAGTCTTGAAATGTAATGCAGGAAATGTTTGTTAACTTCTTTAGGAAGTTCTCTTAGAAATTGAAGTAGCTACTTTATATGTCTTCTAATCATTGTGAGTTCTTTTCAAGGGAAGTGGATCACAATAATTAAATTTCCTTATAGACAGTATTTGTGCATACATGAATATGGGTAATAAACATGAACTTATAAATAATATAAGAGAACAAAGTTAACTGCTCTTTTAGACTACTTTATATTTCACCAGTTTTATGTATTTAGAGTAGACACACTTTATAAAAGCTTAGTATCACATTTGGTTTGTTTAATATGTGAATCTTAAGATGTGACATATTTATTTTTATTTCTGATTTATTTCTAATTTTTGCATAAAATAGAGATGGCAGGTTTTCCTGGTCAGGTTGAGTGCTTATATCCGTGGAATGTGAAGGCTGTAGCTGCAGAGGTCACCTTTTATCACTCAAGCCTACCAAAATGTCTGGTATAAAATGCTTGGATGCATCTCTGCATGTCAGACTCCTTTGGAGCTTGAATTCAGATTATGGCTGTGCTGTATCGTTTTAGGAGATCATAACTTTGTGTCAGAAATGTAACTGTTACCTGCTATATAGCTTAGTGTTCTCAAAGAAGTGAGTTTGTGTTGTAGCTTTAAGGTAGTGTCATTATTCAGTTCAGTGGTGGCTAAATGGTTACTGTAGTTTTTGTGTAGGTTTGGCATGTGTTTCCATTTGAACCAGGAGTGAATACTGCCAGATCTTGTATGGATGCTGGGAGACATAACTTTTGGCTGGAAAGAAGGTTTAATCCATTGTCATTAACATAACTCTCCTCATTTTATGCTGTGTGTATGTTTTTGTCATGAGTTTGTTTTCATGTTTGGTATTTTCAGCAGTGCTTTTCATTGACCAGAGAATAATGTAGTTAATGGACTGTTTTCAGTGGTCTTGCATGATGATAAAATCTTCCATTCAGCTAAAGACTTAATGCAGACTACTGATCTGATAGTGGAAAATTACTTATAAATCAGAAGCAATCAAAATCTAGTACAGAGGAGTCTCTCTTCTGAGCAGTTCAGTTCAGGTGTTGCTCTATAACCACAGTTGATTGAGAAGCTGAAAAACAGCCACTAACCCATAGCAGTGTGTGTGTGGTGAGTCTCCACTGGCTGCAGAGTGATGTGCACAGGCTTACTGCATGCTACTTAGCAACTTAGAAATAAAGGCTATTTTTGTTTGTGTTTTCTGAATTCTAGAGTTACTTATATGAGCAGCTTTGACAAACTGGTGGTACAGTTTGTAGGGTTGTTCTCTTGCTTAGTAGCAAAGTCTGAGGGAAAGCAAAAGTTACTGTGGTCTCAGTCAACCAGTCTTCTAGTGCTGTTAATGGACTGCCTGCAGAAATACTGTAAATGGGATTTTGAAGAGTTCTAAAGCCTTTCCTTATGATTGCATTTCTGCTTGTTTTACAGAGTCAAATGGTTTCCAAAAGTTCAAAGGGAGTTAGCCACCAAATTTTATGTTAACGCTCCAATACATTGACTTGCCATTAATCTTCTTCGAGTACAAATGCTTAAATTTCTACGTTTTTATTTTTCCTATATTTATATGTATACATTTGGGTTCTTTTGCAGGATTTACTTGGAGTAAAAGATCACTGACTTCTACAATGGAAAAATCATGGATGCTTTGGACCTTTGTTAAAAGATGGCTACTAGCTTTGGCTTCGTGGTCTTGGAGTCTCTGCCGTATTTGTCTTTTGCCCTTGATAGTGACTTTTCACTTGTACGGAGGCATTATACTCCTTATATTAATATTTGTATCAATAGCAGGTATATTATATAAATTCCAGGATGTTCTGCTTTACTTTCCTGAACAGCCCTCTTCATCACGCCTTTATGTTCCTATGCCTACTGGTATACCACATGAAAACATCTTCATCAAAACCAAAGATGGAGTTCTTCTCAATCTTATTCTGCTGAGATACACGGGGGACAATGCAGCGTATTCTCCAACCATCATTTACTTCCATGGGAACGCAGGCAACATTGGCCACAGGTTGCCAAACGCTTTGCTGATGCTGGTAAACCTGAAAGTAAACTTAATTCTGGTCGATTATAGAGGGTATGGCAAAAGCGAAGGAGAAGCAAGTGAAGAAGGCTTGTACTTAGATTCTGAGGCTGTCTTAGACTATGTGATGACTCGGTCTGATCTTGATAAAACAAAAATTTTTCTTTTTGGCCGTTCCTTGGGGGGAGCAGTAGCTATTCACTTAGCTTCTGAAAATTCCCATAGGATTTCTGCCATCGTGGTGGAGAACACCTTTCTTAGCATCCCATACATGGCCAGCACTTTGTTCTCTTTCTTTCCGATGAGGTATCTTCCGTTATGGTGCTACAAAAATAAATTCCTATCCTACAGAAAAATCTCTCAGTGCAGAATGCCTTCACTCTTCATCTCTGGGCTGTCTGACCAGTTAATTCCACCAGTCATGATGAAGCAACTTTATGAATTATCCCCAGCTCGGACTAAGAGATTGGCGATATTTCCTGATGGAACTCACAATGACACTTGGCAGTGCCAGGGTTATTTCACTGCACTTGAACAGTTCATCAAAGAAGTAATAAAGAGTCACTCCCCTGAAGAAATGGCGAAAACATCATCTAACGTAACAATAATATAGTTGATATTCTTCTTTGGGGTGGAGTGGGGCAAGTACCTGCACTGTACCTTGGTTTGTGATAAGTGGTAAAAGAATGTCTGTTTTTAAATGTATGTCGTGTCTGTACTTGCCTAAAGAGGGAAATTAAACTTGGAAAGGTCTGATATTTTATTAAGGTGTTCCAGATAACTTTTACATTTTCAGCATTGTAAATGAACCATTTTATGTCCTTCTCATACTTTTTTGGTATCTGTCCATATATTCCATTTGTTTGATATGTACAACAGATGCTATTAAAGAAACTTGCTACAGAAGTAGTACAGAATGTATTTAGAACAATGGGAGGCTCTTCAGTATTCACTGCTGTATGTGTGAGCTTTTTGGACAGCCATGGTTAGCACAATGATTAGTTGCTTCTCTTAGAGTTTATTTAAAGTGTGCCATGCATGAGATTAGTGTTTTATTTCTTGAAATTTTATATTATGCAAAGTGGGAAGTCTTTAATGTGCTAAATAATATAAAATAACATAAATGGTAGAGTATACTTGCAGGTATACTATCCTGAGTTATTACTGGTTTCTATGGTTATGCCAACTTATATATGTTAAACTGCAGCTGAAGATGAAAAGATTCTTTCCTTATTTTCATCTACTGTTTGTATTACAATAGTGCACAGAAGGTTGTATGTGCCTAACATTATGACTTCAGGATTTTACCCAGGCAGTTTCTCAATACAAAATAGAAATAACTTTTTCTGAAAGAGATCAGTGCAATCTAAGCTCCTTTCTGCCTCGGGCTCTCCTCACTAATGCACAGGCAAACTATTTGTTAGTAGTAGTCTGCTTGTGCATTTGAGGTGGTATTTCTTAAGGCAAAATGGGTGTTCCTACAAGGTAAGAGTGGGGTTTTGTATCCAGACTTTTAGGCTGGTGTAGTTAAATGTTTGTGCCCTTTATCTATACCTCCTAAAGAAGCAAATTCAAATAATTACCAGTGATCACATGATTATAGATAAACGTGTACAGTTGCTAGAGTAAGGGTAATGGAAATGTCCTAGATGGTCGTATCATTGAGGGTAGGAAGGCTGCAGATACTGATGGACTGGAGCAACAAGCCAAGGCCAGCTGCACCAGGTTCAGCAAGATGAAAGGCTGGGTCCTGCACTTGAGTCACAACAACCCCGTGCAGCTCTACAGGCTGGGGAAGGAGTGGCTTCAGAGCTGGTCAGCAGAAAAGAGACTTGGAGGTGGTGCTGGTCAACAGCTGGCTGGATGTAAGCCCACGCTGTGTCCAAGAGGTCAAGAAGGCCAATGGCATCTTGGCCTGTATCAAAAATAAAGTGGCCAGAAGGACCAGGATAGCGATCATCCTGCTATACTTGGCGCTGGTGAGGCCACACTTCAAGTCCTGTGCTCAGTTCTGGGCCCTTCCCTACAAGAAAGACATTGAGGGGCTGGAGCAAGTCCAGGCATGGGTAATAGAGCTGGGAACAGTCTGGAGCTGGAGCACAAGTCCTGTGAGGAGCAGCTGAGGGCTATGGTGGTGTGTAGATGAAAGAAAAGGAGGCTCAGGGGAGACCTTACTGCTCTATATCCACTTGAAAGGAGGCTGTAGAAAAGTGAGGGGTCAGCTTCTATCATGTTTCAAGTGCAAGGATGAGATGAAATGGCCTTGCATCAAAAAAGGTTCAAATTAGATATTATAAAACAAATTTCACTGAAAGAGTGGTTAGCCATTGGACTAAGTTGGCCAGGGAGGTAGTGGAATCACCACCTCTGGAATTGTTCAAGAGTCATCTGGATGTGGCACTTAGGGATATTGTTTAGCGGTGATTATGGTTGTGTTAGGTTGATGATTGTATCAGATGACCTTGAAGGACTTTTGCAACCTTGATGATTCTGTGATCAAAGACATACGCTGTTAGCTCAGTCTCTTAATGACGTGTGGAGCTGCTTAGATCTCTTTTGCAGGTTTAATTACTTACCTGCTGCAGCTGAGTTTCTCTTCAAAATATTTTTTTTTTTAATGGAAAGAACAAATTGGAAAATCTTCCACACAATCTGTAAAGTTGCCCTTTGGATTCAAAATTTTAAGTAAACTTTTCTGCCATGTTGTCCTGATTCAGAAAAGCATCTCAGCGCACACTTAAAATCTGTTTCCTGAGGGACAGTCATATTTTAAGCTTGTGCTTAAGTTCTCTGGTTGAATAAAACTGCTTTCCTGAACTGGTGCCTTAATGGTCATGCCTCCTAATGGAATTATAGTTCTTATGTACACATGGGTAGTAGTTGTCAGCAGTTTGTAGATAGGATGATACATCTTTTCGTAAATGTGATTTTTTTTTTTTTAATAAACATATACATACCAGAAGTTGCTGCTTTCTCTGGTAAGTATCTTTTGTGATACTATTATTAAGATTTTCATAGAGTTGATAAAAAAAATTATACATCTTTGTGGATCTATAGATGTAAAAATGTAGAGCATACTTTTCAGTCTGAGTGAAACCAAAACTATCTTTTCAGCCTTATGCTGGTGTTTGTTTTTTGTTTTTTTTTTTTTTTCTTTTGGGGAGAGGGATACTTGGGCAAGGTATATGGGAGAGGTTTGACTGGGGGCTGGGAGATGAGACTATGTTTTTATAGCAGAAAGGAGTTGACAGATGTAGCATTGCCTTTCCCTGATGTATTCTACAGTGAGATGTGAGCTGCTTGCATGGATTGTTTAATCTACTTCACTGTGCTTTAGAATAGAGGTGGAGGGAGAGAAGGAAAATTAGCAGTCAAATACTGCTTTTCTAAAATTCAGTCGATGAAGCCAAAAGAGTAGATTAATTGTTGGAGACAGAATGAAGAGAAAGTAATTGTTTCAGAAGTTGCCATATCTTGACATTAAATACCATTGTGGGGGCGGGGATGTTCACAAAGCATCAATTTCTGAAGTAACGTAGCATTTAACCCCACTGGCCCCAAATCAAAACAAAACTCTCAACCCCAGAATCCCCCTAGTATTATGTGGTACTTGTATACACATGAAATATTCCTGTTTGAGCACACAGTTGCTAAGACAAAGTCAAATGTACAGTGTTAGGTTATGGCAATCTGAAAGTCTTCAAAGTGGGCTGTATCTAAACATTACTTTTTATTATCAAGCCATATATGTTTTAACTATTTTGTCTGCAGGACATAAATATGAAACTTTAATTTTGCAGGTATTGGGTGTGAGTTGACACAATTGTCATATATGCATCTTTTACACTTACGTGGTTTCTTCCACCTGCCACATATGCACAGTTTGGTTTCTCACTTAGTTGGTTGTCCACGTACACTTGTGAATGTTATTATGCTATTTTTCATTGCATTGGTTATGAGGTCCACTGAAGGAAAACAGGAGGGACATGATGTTTTCACCCAAATATTCCACTGCTCTGCATACAATTCTTTAAAGGAGGGAGGAAGGAGAAAGGGGGAGGAAACTTGTTCTGACAAGTCAAGACTTGTTTTTATTTCATGGACTGTGTGATGGAAACCACAGTTATCTGCTGCTAAAAACTGAACTGCAAGCAACATAGTAATAATAACTCTAAATTGCCAAATTGTGTGTTATGATACTGTTGCATTTATTTTATTTAATACCATTATGTGTTTTCCCATAACAATTATACATTTATGAATAGATGTCTCCCAAATATTTGTCCTGTAGATACAAATTTCTAGTTTGGGAAGAAGTCGAGTTCTTTTCACAGGTTTGTAAGAAAGCCTTAGTTTAAATATGTTCATTAAAGAAATTTTTTGTTATATAAGAGGAAATCTAAGTTTAAAAAAAAAAATAAAAACAAAGTTCCTGAGGAGGGGTCAGGAGTTGAACAGCTGTAGCAGTAGAGTTCCTTGTAAGGAGGCATAAAACCTTGTGTGTGCAGACATGTGTGTGGTTTTAATTTGTGGAAATACTTGAGGCTTCTTACTAACCCAAGTTTACATTCCCAGAATTTGTTTTTGAACTGTGAAATGCAAAGAGATAAGCTGTGCTTTCTTCTAGAGAAACATTAACTAGTTTAGCTGCCCTCATGTCCATTTCTCAGGTAAAATTAGAAATAGAGCACAAATGCATTTGGTAGGCTACGGACAATCTGTCAGCTGAAGGGCAGAAGGATTAACTATTTATACAAAATATGCATATCAGCATCTCTAAGCTAATAATAGGGTCATGTCGGATGTTCACAGTGAAGACTGCAAGGCAGAATTGAGAGTCCAAGGTATGATCTTTTCTGTTAGCAAAAAGATGCAGAGGTACCTCCATTTGTATTTCACCAATTCTTGAAAAATACATTTTTATTTTTGTTAATGACAGGTGATTTTGCTAGGGGCACTTCTGCCAAATATAAAATCAGTGCCTCTTGCATGTAGTGGGATCAGCCTGATGTATCCCATTAGGTATAATTTGCAATGCCATCCTGCTTGTATTATTTAGAGTAGAACCCCACAGAAGTGTAAATAGAGATAGCATATTGAAGTTCTAAATAACACTTATGTTTTGAATTCAGAAACATTCACTGATTATGAGATGCAAGCTTTTTATTTGATTTTTCTTTAATATATAGTTAAGGCAAAACTGTCTTATGAAGTATTCTTAATTTTTGTAGATAAAGCATAAATGTTATTGTATATGTGCTAATTGTGGCCAAGTTTTACATATTCATTCTAGTTGGTTTTTACAATAAAGTTAATTTTACAAAAAACACTTTTCTATTTTTATGTACTGACATATGCAATAAATTGATACATTAAAAGTGCTGTTAATGTCTTGTTCTAGTTTGTGGCCTGTCTTCAGTGTGTGTGAAGAGGTAGTTTTGTTTGCATGGTAACAGATTAACCCCAAGGTGTAATTTTGACTTACTAAAGCCAGAGCACATGGACTAGATAGACATCTGCATTGTTAGATGTGGCCTTTGTGGAAAACTATTACAGCAGGGGAAAAAGCATATTACAAATATGTTCTAAGCTTTGTCATGTATCCTCACTTTTGGGGAGTGTAAGTAAATCTAGAATGTGGTAGCTCTCCATCATTTTCTACATTTTGCATTTCAAAATTTCTCTATTGTCTTGGGGTCTGAGAGATGGTATAAATATTGTGTCCATTAGGAAGTATTTTGAACTGTTTCTGACTAGTTTCACCACCTATGCTGGTAACATTTTAAATTTCAATTTTAAATCCTATAATGCCACTAAGATTTATAGTTAATTCATACAGTTAGAGTGGGATACTCAGTCTGAAGCAATTTCTACTTTCTTACAAAGAAATGCATTACTAAACTTATATCACCTCTGCTCCCATTCGGCATGGTTAATATGAAATACCCAGAAAATAAGGGCTTACTGCTATCTTTTCTAAAGCTGCAAAATATGTGTCCTCTCCTGAATTACTGCAAGGTTTGTAGTTCATATATAACCCAGTACCTAGGAAACGGGGCTGTGGGTGGGGGGTGTAGGTGTGGTACATTTGGACACTGTTCAAAATACCTATTAATTTGGAATGATAAAAAATTTTTTAAAATTCTAATTTTTGTAGAGGGAGAAATGACAGTACAGAAACAACTCCAGATTTGGGTACTTCATGTGAATATTGCCGTGAATGAGAAGCAGGTTGCTGTCTTGTGAACTACATCACTAAAACTTGCTTGTGCAGTAGTGTTCTGGAGAACACAAGTCTTGCATTTGCTTTTTATTACTTGAAAATTGATTAGCAGCTAGGCTACCAAGTGCAACACAAACTGTGTCTGGGAATGTCTCATGATGTTATATTCATTTGCTTAGTAGGTGAGTATAGGCCTTCATATCAGGCAAAACACCATATTTGAATTTTTCTCTGGATTTGCAAGTACTGATTAAATCATAGTAAACATTCATGAGGGCATATGAACATCTAAACTAAGATTGGAGCAGCCCATTCAAGAAGAACTTAGGGGTGCTGGTGGATGAGAGTCTGGACTTAACCCAGCAATGAGCCCTTGCAGCCCAGAGAGCCAAACATGTCCTGGGACACATCCAAAGCAGCGTGGTCAGGGAGGGGATTCTGCCCCTCTGCTCTGCTCTGGTGAGAGCCACCTGCAGTGCTGCATCCTGCTCTTGATTCTTCAGCACAGGAAGGACATTGAGCTGTTGGAGAGAGTCTAGAGGAGGGCCACCAATCTTCGAGAGATGGGGCACCTCTACTATGAAAAAAAGAAAAGAGAATTGTCCAGCGTGGAAAAGAAAATATTTTGGGGTGACCTAATTGCAGCTTTACAGTACCTTAGGGAGGCTACAAGATAGATAGAGAGGCTTTTTATAAGGTCACGTAGTGACAGGACGAGAGGGAAAGGCTTGAAATTGAAAGAGAGTAGGTATAGGGAAGATATTTGGAGGGAGTTCTTTGCTGTGAGGGTGGTGAGGCACTGAACAGGTTGCCCAGAGAAGTTGTAGATTCTCCATCCCTGGAAGTGTTCCAAACCAGGCTGGATGAAGGTCTCAGCAACTTGATCTAGTGGAGGATGTGCCTGGGCAGGACAGAGTTGTTGGAACAAGATGATCTTTAAGGTCCCTTCCAACCCAGGCCATTCTATGACTCTATGAAATGAAACCTAGACCAAAGGCTTGCTGTCTGTTAAAAACATCAAGTGTAAACAGATAAGGTTTTGAGAAAATGCTGAACCATTGGCTTAGCAAAAATTGTTTGCTTCAAAGATATTGAGCATGCCTGAGCTTTAAATCTCGTGTTGGACCCTATTCAGGGTCTTCATTTTAGATTTTGTACTAAGTTCTGTCTCCGTAAGTAGATAAGGAAGATACACTGATTCTTTTCTGGATTTGTTTTGCAAACATTGATGTGATTAATTTGTTATGCTTCAGCTTGGATGGGGGTAGAACAACTCTTACGTGTCTTGGAAAAACAGTAATTTTTCTTTCTCTGAAAGGCAAAGCAGCTTAAGAGCAGACTTGGTTTTAAAGAACATGGTTTCACTCCCAGCTGGAGATACATATTTAATAATCTGAAGCAATGAGCTGAATAATGCAAAGCTGCAAGGTGGCTGAAGAAATGTAAGTATGTTCACATACCAAGTTGAGAGAGATGTTGCTGCTTGTTTGACAAGTAAGTAAGGAACGGATTGTGCTGCCTGAAGACAGAAAGGAAGGAAGTTCTACAGCTGGTTTGAATTACACTTAGTATCTAGTGTGGGCTAATTATTTACAAAAATTCAAAGGGAAAGGTCAGGCAGAGAACACTTTCCTGTCTGTCCTCTAGAATCAGGGACAGTGTAGCAATACAGCTACAAGGAAATAACATTATGATTTGAAAATACTTGAATCCTTGTCCTGTGCTCTCTGTTGAAGGTCTCCAGACTGGAGCAGCAGCAGCAGCAGCAGAGGGGCCACTCCCACATGAAGGGCCATGGCTCTGTGTTTATCTTGTTACCATACAAAAGCATTTTTAGCCCATCTGTGCAAAATCTGTTAAATTACATAGTGTCAAAGAGGTGGAGAAATGCAGTTCTCCCTGTTGCTGGATAGCAAAGCCAGTGAGACTGTAAAAGAAGTGGGCTTCAGCTGTATGACAGAGCTCCTTTTTCCCTGCACAGTAAGAAGCAATTGCTGTAACATCATGGGGAGGGGGAAGGGGAAGGGGAGGAGGCTGGCATTAAGCTGCTGTAGTATATAAATCCTGGGTTGTCTTTTTATATTTTATATATATTTTTAAATTATTTTCTAGCTGGTTCTGCTGCATACTTTGAAAGACACCTATAATCATTGCTTTTCCTTTCTGTGTCAGTTCCTTTTCTCTTTGAAAACACTGTAATAACCATGTAAAAAGTGACAGTGGCTGCAAGTCAGATGTAGGCTTACTTTGTGTAGTATGCATTTGGACCCAAACTGTCTAGATATCTAGAGAAATAAAATATTGCAAGGAACAAAACAAGGATGGCATACCTAAAATGTGCAGAGACATTTGTGTTATCCTTGGCAATTCTGAAATGTTGAGGAAAAGAGAAAAGATTACGCTTCTCACCTGAGAAAAACCTGATAGAATTTTTTGTTTTCCTTTTAACAAGGCGATTTATCAAGTACGGCTTTAACTGTTTGTATAACACATCCTTTGCTTGCAAGGTATTCAACAGCTTCCTAGAAGTTAAAATAATAAGATGTAAGATGTACAGCCACAGAAATGGATATCCAGAAATAGAGTACTTTTTGGATCCATTTGTGAGGCAGAACTTGCCTGGATTTGCTACTGTGTAAGTTGTAGTTAATGGCTGAAAGAACTAATTAGGTATTCTTGAAGGGAATGTGTACTGTTTCAGAGGGTTATCTGTGAACACTCTGAATACAGATCTCTTTATTAGCAGAAAACCATAATGCAGGATTTATTCTGATCTCCTCCAAAATAGTCCTCCTATTTTGTCCATCTTCAGAAAGGACTTGAAATTAAATGGAAACTTTAATTTCAGAATGGAACCTTAGCTTTTTCTGTGCTCCTCTATCTGTTCTGCACTGTCTTGTGTGGTAAGGCGAGATATCGTGGTCTCTTTCTTGTGATAACCACAGGGACCCTTGTGTGGCTGCTTCAGAAGTTTGTGAAGTTGGACCCTTGCCACTGGAGACCTTTTAGTGTGGCCTTCAACACACTTGCCTGGATCTCCGGGTTGCAGTATCTGCACCACCTCCTTTTTAAAAACAGAACATTTGTTTTTAAGTAAACTTTCATGTTTCTTCAGTAAACTGGGTTTTTACCCAAGCCTTCACAGTCATATCAACTGCTTCTCCTTTGTACATTGAACTTCGTTATGGGATTTTTCCTCTCCCACAAAGAAGATGCTTTTGTGGTTAAAGTACGTAACTGGATTTCAGGAAATCAAGAATTCAGTTTCTGGTTAAACCACAAATTTCCTCTATGCTTGGTTACTATCTCTGTCTTGGTTCTCCACCAGATGTAATGTTGATCTTTTATAAATTTTCAGATTAGCAGAACGCATCTTTATAATTTAATCTGATTCTCTGCATAATGGAAATGAAAAAAAAAATTACCTGCATAAAATTTCAGGGATTATTTCTGCTGCAACATCTTGGAAGTTTTAACCAGCCTTAATTTTGTTCAGGAATCCATTTTTCTCTCTTGTAGTGAAACATTCTCAGCTTTGCGTGTCTTCAGTGGTAATGTGTTGGGGTTTGGTTTTCATTTATTTGTTATTTTGAATTTTACCTAAATGTTTGCTCTTTTTCCTGGAAGTAAAGGGGACTTGGTTAAGTAGAATTCTTAGACTAGCCAAGGCATTTCTTAATAATTTTCCTCGGCTAAATTAAAGAGATTTTTTTAGTCAGTTAATCTGTGTGTTCAACATAGCTCACCCTTTGGGTTAAGGAGACACTCTGGTGTGCATGCAAATTAAGACCATATTTTCAGAATACCTTTATTATAAGGGTTTATTCTTATTTGTTTGCAGAGTTAGATGGCCAAGACTAGGTTTCTGCAGTTAAATGCAATGACATTTCCTTTTGTATAAATATTTTGGAAAATACTGCTTTGAACTGGTCTTGAGGCAGCCCCTAAGGTTTTCTGGCTGCATGTATATCTTGAGTCCAAAGTTGTTGATGTGATACAAAAGTTTGCAAAAGGATTTTCAGGAAAGCTGTCCAGTAGAAGCAGGCTGCTAACCAAAGTCTGAATACCATTTCTGAGATTAGTTCCTTAGGTCTCTTACATTAATTCTGGATTTTTGATCTTTTTCACAGTTCAGTTTTGTCAGTCTTACCAATACGCAAATAGATTTGTCAATACAAAAGCACAGTGCTATTTCCCCCCAGCACAAATACCCAAATGGTATACCTCTATTCCAACAAGAAATTCCACTGAGAGCTTGTGTTCAGCTGAAATCATCACCTTCCCATGTCTGCTGATGGGAGGCTGATCTGAGCACTGCTTAGTCCTCTTTAGACACACCTTAGCTTAAAACACAGCAGAAACAGCATGTGCTCATCTTACTGACTTTGCTTTTATCAGGCTAAGCACTGCTTTGTAGCTCTGCTGATGAGAGGAATCATAAGGAGAGTGTGTTTTGACCAGACATAGTGGCAGGCATTGAGGCCCCAACTCCAGGTTCTAGGCTCTGCATGGGGTTGTTGTTTGGTTTGGGGGCTTTTTTGGGTTTGGTGATTTTTGGGGGGTTTTAATGAAGTAATTTTTGTGATTCACTTTGATGCAATTAGCAATCTGCAATTAACTAAAGCTCCACTTGATTATATTAGAAGTTGTTCATCTAAGTATATTTCTAGGTAATTCATACCAGTTTTCATGATTGACCTCTTATTGTCATTAGTTATTGTTCCACCGTTTTTGTCATCACAGAACTTGTCTGAACTTACATTTTCTTTCAAACCACATAACTATTTATAACTTAGCTACAAATGCCTATTGAATTTAACAATTTCCAATATGTGGGCTATTGTGATTTTCCTCGTCTCCCCTGTGAAATTCTCATTGATCAGAATTACAAGCAAGATGGAGCCAGATGTCTTACAGAAGTCCTCTATGTCACCACAATTACTTTGTCAGCCCAAATAATGACCCCATTTAAAGAGCCTGTGGAAGCTGGGAACAGCCTATTTTCTCTAGAAGTGGCTGGAGCACTGCTATTTATATACCAGTCTGTTATTTTCTGATACATTAATGACTGCAGAGACCTCACCGGCCAATAGTTTCTCGGTATTCCTGGACAGCTAGTTATAACTTTCATGTTCTCACTCAGTTTCATTTTCTAAAATAGCACTTCTGTTCCAACTGTCACATTATTTTTTATTTTTGGAACATTCAGGACTAGGCTGGTAATGTTCTGATGTCTAGGGATACTTGAAGGCATGTCTGCTTAGTTCTAGTAATTCCTTATTCTGTTAAAAAAACCCTACATTAGTTCATATTAAATTTACTTCAAAATGCAGCCCCATTTGCAGCTTAACTTAGCCTTTAAAATAGGAAAAAAAATGGTTTGGTATTCTATTTTTTCCACCCCACACTGATTTCTATATAATTTCTCACTGTATGTATGTGGCTTCTAGGCACAAGATACAGGGTATATTTTTTTCCTTTGCATTTAGGAACAGATTTATTTGTCTGTGCAGGATGTGTGTGGTTGCTAGGGGTGGAAAAATGAAGAAAAGAGCGCCTTGCATCACAGCAGAAGATGATAAAGCTTATAATCACACTAAATTTCTTGTAGCCTTAAGAAACAGAAGAGGGATAGGCTACGGAAGTTCTTACTCTATTGTTGTTCCTTCTTCCTTCTCCTTCCCAACAGAATTAACTTGGTCTGAACTACTCTGGTAGGTGTTGACATCAGGATTTATTACACAGCGTTTGGACTGACCTGTAAAAGTTTTCTCTTTTGCAAAGATAAAGTTTACTTACAGGGTTAGAAGGGTTGACCCGTTGATTTTAGCCATAACTGTGATACTGTTTATCTTTTTTCTTCCATCCCAGAGCACTGGAACTTTTAACAAAGGGTTAAAAGTTGAATTTTTTGTGAGAAGATAGTAAAAAGATTACATGAACATATGTGGGATATCTAGGTAGCCTTGCTGTTGCAAAGAAAGGAATTCCTAATATAGAATTTTAAGATGAAAAGACTTATAAAATCTTAAAAGATTTACTTAAACCAGACACTCAGTATTCACCTCAGTGTTGTCAGCATGCATGTTTACATTTTTGGGTTGTGTTTCATTTTAAACTCTCTAAATAAATATTTGCCCTTTCACTCTGTTCTTATTTCCCCCTCTCTCATTCTTTTCCATCCCCTAGTTTTCACCTCTTCTAGTTCCACTCCGCCAAATTTCCTCTCTGTGCTTCTTCGTGTTCCCTTTTGCATTAGTGCAAGTTCTTGAATTTTTTAGAGAGACTGTATTTATTAGAAAAGTTTAATAAAATGTCATCCCTTTTCAAGTTAGTTTGATGAACAGAACTGCAGAATTTGCATCTTCATACAACTGAGAAACCTGTAGTTTGTGACTCCTACCTGGAATGTTTTTCACTATTGTTTTTAGAAAAGGACAAAAAAATTATTTTGAATAATTTGTCTCCTCTGTAGGCATATTGGCACTTTAGATATGAATATAAACACGTGAATATAGATTATATAATGTACATACAGAGTACATCCATATGCCTTCATACGCACAGAGGCACATGCCTGTCATACATGTATGATTTTTAAGTAGCACTGGATGAAATGCTGCCAGGAAATTTTACATGGCTTCTGTCAGGAAACTTTACATGGTTTCTGCACTTCTAGATAAGGCTAAAAATTATTGGTGGTACTGGCTGTGCCTAAATTTAAAGATTATGGGGAAATGGCTATAGCAAGCTGCCACATAAATAAGTAGTGGAAAGTGAAAGCAGGAAGGTAGCTGGTGAGAAAGTATTCATTTCCAAAATGCAGCACAGAGAGGTGAAAACGAAGGGAAGACAGAATCTTAGATGGTCACTCTGTGCATTAAGTGTAATGGTGCTATCAACAGCTTCATATGACAGGAAATGATCTGGGCGTTTTGTTCACTTATTCTGGATGCCCTTAGTTTCAGAGAGCAACTCGTAACATGGATTGCACCTCGGAAGGGGACAGCTGAACTCTCCCTCTGGCTTTAGTAAGGAAAGAGCAGCGATGAAATCCGTGGACTGTGTGCACGTCATCCAACAGAAGGATACCGCCTCCTCTCCCTCTGCCCCCCTCGGTGCTGTTTCAGGCACCACGGGACCTTTTTCTGTGACATTCCTGTGGCTTGCAATGCTCCTGTCCTCTTGTCTTGCAGCAGTGTCTCTTTACCATGTTATCATCCTGAAAACAGAACTAGAAGCTCTGCGCAGCGAGCTGATCTACAGCATCCAGGCAAGGTCTCCGCTAGACCAGCCACTCGTGTCCCCCGATGAAAATAAAGCAGGTACCCCTGTTTCTTCCTTCCTGCAAGTGTCTGCAGCTGGCTCCAGGCAGGTAAGCTGCAGGGGTGGGTTTGGACTTGCAGGGCATGGACAAATGTGGGGCTGCTCTCACTGACTCTTGCTTCTCCTTGTTAGGAGAGCAGGCTTGCTGGTATTGGCCCAGCTGAGAGCTTCCAAAAGGAAATCTGGAACGGGAGTAGAAACAGGGGCAGGAGGTCTGTTGCCAACACAGAAGAAAAAGGTAAATACCAGCTGATAAAGTGGGTTGGGATGCCACAGCTGGACACCGTCTAGAGAAAAGCAGGTGTTTGATTTGTGTTTTCTTTCACAGATCAGTTGATCTGTGCTCCTGGAGCACAATCTGATTTTCAAAATTATTGGTGAATGAATGGTGTTAACCATAGTCATAGTCTCTTAAAGGACAGAATATTGAATCACAGAATGTTTTGGGTTTGAAGGGACCTTTAAAGGCCATGTAGTCCAACCATCCTGCCATGAGCAAGGACATACTGTTTAAGGTACCAGAGATTTACGCTATCTGCAGGTTAAACTTTTTATGTTAGATCCCAAGTCTGCATGATGTGTTAGACTTGGGAAAGGCAAATTCAAATAATTCAGGTTTTTAACTGTCCAATTCTCTCTGATCGAAGTAGGGAGGGCAATCTATTAATAAAAATGCCAATTCACTTTTCTGGGAAACATGCTCACCCTAAAAGAGAGAAGTAATGAGAACTTTAGGGAAATAGGAGCTTTCAAGAAGAAAGGCTGGCTTGTACCTGACAAAAGAGACAGACTATAAGGAATTCAGAAGTTTAGCATCATTTCTACATTAAAACAACTTCTCAATAAATAGTAAAATTAATAAAGGAATGCCTATCCAGTAAGATTTTTTTGGTCATTGTTCTCCTTTTTAAAAAGTTCTGCAAACAACACTGAAGACTGTGCTCAATAAAAGACCTCTGATGTGTATCACAGAGTTGACATATTAATGGCATATATTTGTTTCCTTTGAGGATAAAATTTCTTTCTTTTTCCAAACACAATGAGGCCTTTCAAGATGAAATGCAGAATTTTATTATAGCAGTTTGCACATATACTCTAATTGCACTGAGTAACAAAAAATATTCCTGAGTAGATCAGTTCACTTTTCTTCTGTGTATTTTTTTATTATTTTAACTGATATCTTAAACTACTTAGAGAAGTTGAAATGGAGTAAATCATAGGTAAAAACTAAATGAAGCTTTGCATAGAATGTGTTTCTCAGTGAGCAACTAACATGAAATGTATTTCACTTGAGCTTCAGTAAGCTAAATGAAACTAGTTCTAGAGTATAATCACTCTACTTACTTCCAATATTCAAAAAAATCCAATTATTTAAGACATCACTTAAAATCCACAGGGTTATACAAGATTTATTCTATTCATTAGTAGTCTTTCATTCAAGATCTTGGCTAAGAAAGATTTTGCAAATAGGACTGAGGTCATGATTGCTTAAACTGTATTTCTTGTAGCCTGTTACCTATCACAGGAACCACAGAGTTCCCCTGCCCTCCCCACCCTAGGAACTCCCAAATAAAAACAAGTGATCTGAAGTACAAATATCATAAAAATAAGGAGATGTCGTTTTTTAAAATTAATGTTAGAGCATCATTACTCTGCAAATGATCCAGTTTCCTTCACAAGAGCTTTCATATTTAGTCTTATTGCTTTTTGAGGCGAGCAGGGTTTGGGGCTCCTCAGCTGTGCTTATGAGTAGAATTTAGATTCTTCTCATCATGTAGCCACCTCTGATTATACCTGTTTACCTCTAACACATAAAATTTCAATTAATTTACCTATTTCTGTAAACTTTTTTTTTAAGGTACAGCTGGCTTTAAAGTTGTTTAGGATGGATGAGAGAAAACACAGAATATCAACATTCATTTTAAAGGGAAAAGCTACATAAGTTGACCTATCATAAAAATGTTTTCTAACATGAACCTTGTATTTTTTGTATATAAAAAAGAAAAAAAGTAAATTGCACATCTTCCATTTATATCAAAGGCTGTCTGTTAGAATTAGCTTTCTGCCTGCTCTAATTACAAAAAAATTAGTTTTTCACAGTTCAGTAACATATTATATTTTCTCAGATCATATTTCACTGATGACCATGAATGTACTAGTCAATGTTAAATTTTATTTTAGCAGAGTGAGTTAAATACAAGAACATGGTGTTGTTCATGGTGCTGAATCCAGTCTACTACTTGGTCATGTACACAGAATTACAAGCCCTGCATTTTGATATTTTGAAATTCATATCTGGGTACCAGAACCCCATCAGTCTCCAAATTGTCCTGCAGATGTGTGGCACTCATTCCATTATAATGGCAAATAAATCAGGGTATTGAGTGAGATACCTGTTCTTGTCCTACTTCTGTTTGCTTCAGCAAGGTCTCAGAGTCTGATTTCATAATTAATTGTTGACTCATCCTTTTACTTTTATATGGATCAATTCCTTAGAAAGTTGCTACTTGGAAACATCACTGGTATCTAATTGCTTCTCTTGGGCTTCAACAGAGAGCAGAAGTAAAATATAGAGCTAATATCTTGTTTATGAATAAGTTATTGTTCAGTTCAGGGGTTTTTAGACTTTAATCTTAAATTCCAGGAATTAATGCCCCATCATTCTTTATTTAGACCCAGCACAGCCTTCCTTAAACATACTGAATTTCCATTTTAATGCATACAAGTGGCCACAAATTAGCATTTTAATTAAAAGGACGATTGAATAGAAGTGGATTTAACACAATGCTGTGTCTTTTTTTATGTGGTATACATTTGTCTGTGCTAATGCATAAAACCATTAGTCATAAGTAGTTGCACATTTTGTGTCTTGCAAAAATTTCCAGCTTGGGTAGGTTGAAGAGAAGTGTTTCAAGCATCACTTCCAAATAAAGCTGCACAGCTCGCAGTCAGAACCAGAGTTCTTGATGCGATGAGTAGGAGGCAGTGGGTGATTTTGAAATGTACGCTTCTGGCAAATGCCATATCAGGACACGTTAACACAGATGTAACTCACAGAATCACAGAATGACTAGGTTTGAAGAGACCTTCAAGATCATCGAGTCCAACCCAGCCCTAACACCTCAACTAAACCATGGCACCCATTGCCACATCCGGTCTTTTTTTAAACACTTACAGGGATGATGACTCCATCACCTCCCCGGGCAGACCATTCCAGTACTTGATCACTCTTTCTGTGAAAAATTTCTTCCTGATGTCCAACCTAAATTTCCCTTGACACAGCTTGGAGACTGTGTCCTCTGGTTCTGTCAGTTGCTGCCTGGAGAAAGAGCCCAACCCCACCTGACTACAACCACCTTTCAGGGATTGTAGAGAGTGATGAGGTCACCCTGAGTCTCTTTTTCTCCAGGCTAAACACCCCCAGCTCCCTGGGGTACTCCCATGTACTTTTTATTTTTATCTTTCTCTTTACAAATTTTATCTGTGGAGGAAAATTGGTGCACAACAGAAGACCTCTCCTGAGTTTCATATTCTATTCACAGTTATTGATTGTGTTGCTTGTGTGTTTTTTCCTAAGCTGCATGTGTGCTTGAGTCTAGGAACAAGATTTAGGTCCCATCCCATTGCCTAAGCCAAAGTATGAACGTCAGGTTTCATTTTCAGACTCTCTCAGTGCCTCATTCTGATCATTATTGTGAGAGTCTGATTCCCATGACCTAGGGAGGTGAGAATCAGGTCTTTTGTAAAAGCAAATGCAGGTGACCTGCTGGGATAAGACTGAAGCCCAGACTTGAAATGGACTACATTTCCTTTGGTGTACTGAGGTTGCCTAACTCCTTGCATGTATGGAGGAGCTGAGGAGCTATTCTATGTAATTCCACAAATCAATGAGACAGGGTAACCGGGCATGTGACTTGGCAATTGTTTTTTTACTAACAATTCTCAGGTTCTCTATTCCAATAGCAGTTGTGTCCATGGGAAGTAACCATTACCTTCCAAGCATGGTGTTAGAATTTTGCCATTGCTCTTGATCAAATTGCTGTACTGGAAAATTGGTGCATTTGTTGGTTGGAAGTGTTTTGAAGTGTTGGAAGTGTTCTGTATGTTGTTGCTTTAGATATCCATGACAGAGGGATAGCAAGAGGTTTTACAAGTGGTACTTGACTTGAGTGGTCTTTGAATTGAGACGTAAGCTTTTTTTACTAGCTTAAACAAATGCCACATATAAAATTCCCTTACCAAATATTCACAATACTTCATGTTTTATTGTTTGAAATAAAAGTTAAAATCAAACTAAAAAGGAAAGAGAAAGGCCTACTTCTTGAAAATATGTGTTATCGTTATTTGTTTCTGCTGACAAGAGTTTATAACTCAAAAGGAAATAGACCCTATGCAAAAGGACAGAAAATTACTTGATGCAATTCCCTCAATTTTACATGAAGAATTTCACTGAGTGAGTGAGTGAATAAATCAGTGCTGTGTATTATGCAGAACACTATACAGTCAAAAATACACTACACAGGCTCTACGTTTTAAAACCAATATTCAGTTTTATACTGTGTAAGAGAAGACTTCTAGTAAACAATTCCCTTGTTTCTCTCAATGTAACGTGTTGTTGGCAATTCTGTGAAGGTCAGAATAATGCTACTAATTTTTTGAAGATGTTTGTTAGATCTTAGTCATACGTGCAACTATGATCAAGGCACTTTAATGCAGGGACTGATTGAATCCATAATTAATGCCATATAAAGACATCTCAATTAAAGAGTATCAAATTAACCAGTTGTCCTGGTTTCTGTTGTGATAGAGTTCATGAAAACCAGTTTATAAAAATGCACAAGCAAAAACTAGAATAAGATCTACTGTGATGAGAAATCAAGAAGTTAAGGGAAGAAGAACTGCAAATGGTTCAAGAAAATGCTTGTCATTTATAAATTAAATTGTCTGGTGTTTAAATGTGCTTTGGGAAACCTATAGAGAACAGATCTAGACAAAAAAGGAACCTAAATAAGCAGGTCTGAGGTTTGGGTTTTTATTTTTTTTTCAAGGTTAGGGTTTTTCCTAAGTTTTATTTCAGCAAAAATTGGCACAGATGTCTCAGGCCTCAGATATCAAAACTTTAAATTTTATACATGAGCTCACAAATATTAAACTTGGAATTTTGTTTGGACGGATCATTAAGTGAGATTGCAAAATACTAAAATTATTATGCAGTTCAAACAATAACAAAGTTTGCATGTGAGGGAAAATTTTATCATGGAGATATGCAGAAATCTGGATTGCTGTCCTTCAGCAAAAGATAGTAGGTTGTTTTTTTTTTTAAATTGTGACTACATTTCTCAGCCAGTAGAGAACACATCATTTAGTGTGCTGTCTGTGGCTTATAAAGGCATCTGGGCTGACTAACATCTTCAGAATTGGGTCTTCTGTTCATGGAATAAGACAGACTCAGAAATGAACTTCTGCCAACCGCAGCCTGCAGAGCAATTAAAATCAGCAGAAAAAAAGAATGTTCATCAAAGCAAAGCTATTATATAAGGTCACAAGAGGATGGGCTATGCTTTGTCATTCTAGATACACTTTTATACAGATAGATCTCATGGTGACACTCAGTCTAGATATTTTTACACATTTTCAAGATGTATTTTATTAATCCTGTATTTTGCTTTCATTATTAATCAAAAATTCTTTAGACTAGAAAAATGTTGCTCAGATTTGCCTTACACTGGACTGAAAGACATTCCATAGCAACTATTCAATGTGTATTTTGTAATACATGTATTCTTCATATTTCACTTAAGATTAGGGTACTTCTTGGAATAGAATTGCCGGTGTTTCTTAACAACATTTACTTTTTACTGAAAATTCCTGTTAATTTACCCAGAAAATGTACTTTGTATATCCTATCTTCTCCTTAATAGTGGTAGTGTTTACTTGGAATTTGTTTCAATGGATTACTTAATTTTAGGCATGTAAGTAGTTCCACTGAAGTCAAAGTACTTGTATATACTGGAAATAGTTATGTGTCAACTTTGGCTTCTGAACACACGTTGTTCAATCCTTCAAGCACTTTTTTAGATATTGTCTTTTGTAGCTTTAGGCAAAATGGCCACTGTGCTAGTTTCTATTGTCAAGAAGGACACTATTGCATGCATTTTCTCCAAAAAACAAGCTTACTATATTCTGTGGGGGCTTGTTTCTATCTGCATATATTAAAAGAAAAGAGACAGATCTTTTTTTAGCGATTAGGTGCAGATCTGATGTCTGTAGAATAGAGTTGGTATGCTTTTTTAAAAATATGGAGGTTATGTCAAACTGTACTGATCTTGCAAATTTTAATTACTGTGAGCAGTTCTCAGCAATGCCGGCTAGAATTTCAGTGCTGCAACCAGCTGAAACAGAAATCCGCACTTGCAAACTGAGAATTAGGGTAGTTTGAAGAATGCCCACCAAGTTTGCAGAGTGAGTTTAACAAGAGTTGCTGAAGTAGGCATAGCTTTCACTGCTTGTAGACACTGCTCACTGGTACCCAGCTGGATAGTGGGAATCATCACAAATCCTCTTGTTTGATTAGTGAAAAATCTGGTGGCCACATCAGTGAGTTCTTTTAAAATCAGGAATTAAAATTTTGTTTTAGGTTACTGAAGTAGTAGGTAATCAGCAAATTCCATTCACTAGGAATGCATTTTGTTCCAAAGAAGAATTAATACCTTGTGAAATTCATTGCCTGATGTGCTGTGTTGTGTGTCTCCATAAAATCGCATTTTAATTTTATTTAGAAGTTTATTTTCCAGAAAACTCTTTTTCTCACAAGTGTGATAGAAAAATGTATGAATTATACCTTTTTTAATTTTGTGTTGGCTTGAGTTTTTTTTTAATTTCTTACCAGAAGGTAGATAATTCAGATGCCTTTAAATTCTTGGTTTGAAAAATCAGTAAGTTGTAGCACATATTGATGTGTATTGATAGGACTCAGGGACACATTTCAGTGTAGGAGACAGGAGTTTGGATGATAGCATTCCTATTATCATGAACAGGGCTTGCAGGTTGTGTGATCATTTTGGCATTGGAGCATTCCCAGATGTGCACTTGAATCCCTGTGTGCTGCCAGTTGGCACTGCTGAGTGCTGGTGAGCATCCAGCCCTCTTCTGCTGTTTTCAAGAAGGCCCCCTAAAAAGGAGACTTAGAAACAGAAAGAAACTGCTTTCCACCCAAATCATCTTGCTAGCTGCTGTGCTGCAAGAGGTTTGTGCTATGGACACTTGGTTGCTCATGTGGCTACCACTGGCAGATGCAGAAACAGGATCCCACATATCCATGGGATATCCACACCCCATTATAGCTAAATCTGTGTGGCCAAATCTGATTCACAGCCTTCTTGTCTGAAAAGTGGTAAACAAAATGGAGCAATCCATGGCAGAATTCTCTTGACTCTTAATAAATTCATTTGATCTCTGTCATTTGCAGTAAATATTACTGCTCGGTTTTCCATCTTTCAAAGTGGCATGAGAACCAGATGATTTGATTAAAATCTGCTCCAAGCTAATGCAGCTATTCTTTTTTTCCTTTTATCCTTTTGCCTGACACTTATGCTTAGCAGGTTTTTTTACAAGGTCTTTGTTTCACTTGCAAATCTGTATTTTAACATTCTGCAGTATTTTTCTCTGAACAAATACCTAATTTCTCATTAGTGTCACCAATCTCTACAGTTTTGAGCAACACATTTTGACAGACACCAAGCTATTTGTTATGTGCTCATTAATTTGGTAAAAGTCATCTCTATTTTCACTCTCAGTATAGGTTTATCGAGTGTAGGTATCTGAAAACATATTGAAAGTACATACATATGGACTTTGAGAATTTATTATGAAAGTAGATATGACTAATATTTTACAGCAACTATAAATGGAAAGTAATTTCTCTAAATAATAGAGCAAACATAATTAGAAAATCTGCTATCTATCATAGTTGGCAGGTTTGGGGCTTTTTTCAAGTTCTTTTTTAGAAAATTAACAAGGCTAATTGCCCTCATGATTTTTAGCTCATTTAACTTATTGCTACATAATTATATTAGGACCAGATATTAAAACAAGCAAATGTTCCTTGTGCTGCTACCTGAGGCCTCCCACTTAGCTACATGATCTCTGAAAGTCATCTAGTATCTGCTGAGACAGGAATTTTCATTTTGCACACTTGAGTAAGATCTGTGTTAAAACCAATATGTTCTGTTTTAAAGTAAGTGGTGAGACCGAGAGATTTCTTTAGATTTCTTTCATGTCCTTTTTTTTTTCTTAAAATAACAACATAAGTTTATTCTATTACTGATTTATGTTTCTTTGATTTCAAAATGCTTTCACTTTGCAGTGCTGCAGGCCTGCTTGCAACTGATTGCTGACAGCAAAAGTGATATCCAACAGAAAGGTAAGAATATGTGCCATGATTTATAGTTAACTATTCCATGGGATAACTGTTTCAACAAATTTTACCTAATTTCAAAGCAGTAACTGAGTTTTAACAGCAAATTAAAACAAACAAACAAACAACAACAACAACAAAAATTAAAAAACAACAAGGAGGTCCCTGCATCTGGAAGGTCCCTGTATCTGGATAGCTCTTGCAAAAATCATCTTTCTGGGGGGGAAATCCACCTAGTGAGACTTGAAGTTCTATCTAAAAGTCAGCTTTGTTAATTTTTGGCAGGTAAAAATAAAGAAAATAACCTTTCCAATCAGCCAAAATTATTTTGTCTTTCAGATGATTCAAGCATTGTCCCTTGGCTCCTGAGCTTTAAACGTGGAACAGCCCTGGAAGAACAAGGAAATAAAATAGTGATCAAAGAAACAGGTTATTTTTTCATATATGGCCAGGTGAGAAAGCTCAATTCATTTCAGCACCTGACTTTTGTGAGGGCTTTTTAATGTCTCCATACAGTGTTTAAAGTTTTCACCTCTTCTTTCTGTAGGTTTTATATACAGATACAACATTTGCTATGGGACACCTAATACAGAGGAAGAAGGCTCATGTGTTTGGTGATGATCTCAGCTTGGTGACATTGTTTCGCTGCATCCAAAATATGCCACAGTCTTATCCAAATAATTCTTGCTATACTGCTGGTAAATATCCACATTTTCCTTTTATTTGTTTGTAAATAAGCTGTATCAAACAGAATCTGTAGTGCTGGGCAATTGTACTGTAGCAGTCATAAAGAACAGGGTCTGCGTTCATGGATCTGGCTAACTGGAAAATTACAGAATACTTTCAGAAAATACAGTTTTATATAAAGTATCAGCAATTGGAGATTATGCATCTAGCTTGGTGATCTGAAAAATTTTGCTCTCTCTATTGCCTCTGTAATGGGGTTAGACATTTTGTTACTTTCATTAGATGCCTGAGGCAGGCAAGAGGAATACCTACTGTCCTCATTGAAGAACTCAGTTTAACTTAGGAGTTGAATTCCACATTTAGTTATCCCAAGAAAATACTAAAGTGCTATATTCTCCTTTGAAATGTCATGGATGGATTTTAGGCATCTGGTATTTGCATACCTTATTGTGATATTTCTACTTCTTATGAAGGCTACTGGTTTTTAGTCTTTGGTTTGATGAAAAACAATAGTTAATATAGTTAATAGTTAATAGTTAGGAATAGTTAATATATATAGTTATATAGTTAATATATATAATATAGATAGTTAATAAATATAGGAATAGTTAAGTCCTATAAGGTGCTCTTTATGACTGCACAAATTAGAAACACCACAAGAAAGAACAATTCAAATATTTAATCTAAGTCCAGCAGGCTCAATGATCAATATATGTGTATATTCCTGCAGTAGCATTTAAGGAATTAGATCAAGGCCTATAAAACCCCATATGTCATCTCTTGTCTGTCTGTCTTTCCACCTTAATGATGGATTTGAGGGTTTTATCTTTGGTTATTTTCCGGCAAGATTTTTTTTCAATGCCTTATGAAAAAGTGGGTGACACTGAGAGATTGAGCTGACTGTCAGCAAGTAATGGCATTAAACAAATGGGATGTGGCAGGAAGCTATATTTTTCCCCAATAAAAAAAATTACAACTAACTAACTAACTAACTAGATACTTTGTCCTGCAATTGAGGCTGTCCAAAAGTTTCCTTTAATTTTTTTCCCCTTCAGTCACATTCTGGTGATATAATCACCTTCCATTTAATCTATATTCTGATTTTACCCTTGTATTACTGCTCCCCTTTCCTCTCTAGGATCTCTGTCTTGCCACTTCATGATTACTGCTTCCTAAATTCCCACTGTTCTGTTTTCACCTGGGAAAAAAAGTTCTGAGTGCTCTCTCTCATGCTGCTGAGCATGTCTCACAGCAGATATTAGATGTATTCTCAGCCCAGCGGCTGCAGCTTGAAGGCAGCATGCTCTTGGTCAACATATCAGCTGATGTGTGGCTGGCAGGAAGCAAACTTTTGTGCTCTGCAGTTGCAGTGGATCAGCTGATGTGTGGTAACTTCATTAGGTTGGAAAACCTCCTCCAGAAGTGTGGGAACAGAGTAGTCTGGGGCCAGTAATACTCAACGCTGATCTTGACTGTCTCATCACCATAACATGAGGAACCTGGGTACACCACTGTTAGAAATTTTTGCAGTGTTTGCTGAAGTGAACTGTGTTATGCTGAGTGAAGTGTGGAAAATAAGTCCATCTGCACAGAGGATGTTAAGTGTCAGCCTTGGATAGGTTGTAAACTCTAAGATTGTACCTAAAGATAAAAGCACTCATCACAAGTAACAAGCCGTGCTTACATTTGCAAGATGACTTGTAATGACTTTTGAGTACCATTTATAAAATAGTGTATGAGATATTAACTTAAAAATATTCCAAATCTTTTGCCAGGCATTGCAAAATTAGAAGAAGGGGATGAACTTCAACTTACAATACCACGGAGAAGGGCTAAAATATCCTTGGATGGAGATGGTACTTTTTTTGGTGCAGTAAGACTCCTCTGAAGCCCTTCATTTCTGTTATTATGCTTAATGCCATTTTCTTCTCTACCTATGCCTCTGTCAGAAGAAATATTGAATTATAATAAAGCTGCCAATTCAGCCTCTCCCAATTCACCACAGGCTTCTAAGAATTTTCTTCACTTTGATATGCAAACCCAAAACAGGAAACATACAGATATGCTTGTGATATAACCACCATGTGACTACCAGAAAGCCAATTTATTTTAGACAATGGGAGACCCTAGATAACAACAATAAAGCAATGAGGTTTTGGCTTTGAAACAATTTGTTGTCCATATGGTAAATCAAAGAAGGAGTTGAACAAAAATAACAGGATGACCAGTACCACAGACTACCAAATTGTTATCAATTGAAAAGGAAGTTTAAAATAAAAGTGTATCTTAGATTTGCATTATTTCACCAATAAAGTGTTTAATATATAAAGTGTGGGGGACAAACACCAAACAGTAGATTCCTCACCCCAAAATGAAATTGTTAGGTGGGTTCTGAGTTTTGGACATTTTTTTCTTTCCCAAAGATACTGGGGAATGAAAAATTCTAAATCTTTGGAGTAATGAAAACATATATACAGAATTATATATGTCTTGTTTCTTCCCTGTGAACAAAAAGTGCATAAATTATTGCTAAAACCTATTAGCATTTACTAATTGGAGTTAATTTTACTGGGAAAAGAACATGGAAAATGCCTCAACAGCTCAATCTTCAAAGCATTGCTACTCGTCAAGGATACGTGTACACTTCTTTGTAAACAAGACCAGCACAGGAAGAAACACGGTGAAAGTAGACACAATACCATGGTTGGAATTGGATTTCTGGTTCCATAATTTCTGCAGTCATATATAGATATATGTGTATATATATAGTATATAGACATATCTGTATATATTTGAAAGTATGTGTACACACATAGGTCTTGGGCATTTGGGCATAGAATTTTATCTTCTTTTGTGCAGTTTATCCAATGGAAATACTACTTCATACATATTTTTTTATGTTTCCCTTGCTTCTTGCTATGCTCCATTCTATACAATATAGTAAAAAGAAAAATCCAATAGATCTAGAACCAGCCATGCAACTAAGAAAATCCACTTGTATCTCAGAGGCTTTTTCTGCAGTTTTGAATATAGTGCTTAATTCTGTTTTACAAAAATATTCAGATCTGTAGAAAGAATAAACATACGTCCTTTTTCCTTTTCTTTTGTCTGGCTGCTTTGTTCAGTAGATAATATTTATGCCTTTTTTTATCCCGAATAGTGTGTGGTCAAAGGAGCTATTCTACTTTTCCCCCTGCTCTTAAAGAAGTATTGAAGTGCTATTGGAATGGATAAAAAGTAAAATCCCAAGTAATGAATTGTACTTCATTTGAAAAATCATTTTTAGGATCTGAGAATTATGTTATATAAGCTCACGTAGTAAAGAAAAGATGCTCTGCATATTGCAGTTTCCTTGTATGTTTTTATGAATTATGTTTGATTGATTTCTCATGGTGATAGATAATAAATACCTTCAAACCAAAAACATGAACCATGCTTCTGTGATCCATAAGAACTCCCACATGTGTGCAGAATGCACGCTGACAGACTGCTCAGATATTTCTGCTGACAAATCCAGCAATTTTCCTGGTGTCAGATTAGCTTTTTGCTGGCTTTGTGAGAAAACTTGTCTTCTCAAAATTAACCTGCTTCTGCATGAAATTGAGTTTTAACAGATCAGCATTTTCTGATCAAAGCATAAAGAAAAGGAGAATAGTTCATCCCTGATCATTCTGCTAACAAGCTGGTGATACAGAAGGTAGCAAAGTGCATCCAGACCACCATCACACATATGCTTCAGTGAGTGGGAGTTAGTGAAGCATTCTGCATTTGGGAGATATTTAAATAAGTGTGATGGGCAATAATTGGTTCATGCAATATTCTACATTTTTATCAAGGATATCTATCATTTAAGACAGGTTTCTGCAAATGCAACAAACTGTGTGCACACTCTGGTTCTTTTTCATGTGGCAAACATAAGGGACTTTTTCTGTCCAGTACATTTTAACAGAAAGTGCCAAGTTGTATCATTCTTTCCTTTTTAATAATGTGCACTTGACAGATATATAGCTGCTTTGAATGTAATGGATTTAATGTAATGTGCATCTCATCTCTTTTATATAATGTGCAGTCACACACCCTGCCAACATACAGAGTATATTCATTGTGTGACTCTCCTATATCTGACTCTTTCTCAAATTACTCAGCATTTGCCAATTTAAGACTTCCATTTCAGAGGTTTCATAGTTTTGCCAAGCTTATACTGCTGGATCTGACAGTTTCTGTGTCTCTGGTTTGTGTCTTAGGTTGAATTATCTTGGATTATCTTTAGCCCTCAAAGTTCTACTCTTCTAAATATGAGGTTAGGAAAAATGTGTTCTTTGGAATTTATTTTAAAAATTTAGCTACTTTTTCTTTGGAAAGGTCTAGAGATTTTGCTTTCAAAAAAGAAATGTGTGTCATGTGGGTTTTGCTTTGTTTTAAAAAGAGTTTTCTTTCTTCCTTCCTTCCTCTCTTTCTTCTGGGCTCTCACTGGGTATATGCTTTTGAAGAATATTTTATGCTTTGTCATTTTAAGCATATTCTATCTCTATGGAACTTTCAAAAAGAAGAGGAAAATATTCCCAGCAGTTTTGTGTCTGGATTACATCAGTAAGGTCTGAGCTTGTTTTTCAAGGTCAGTCCAAACAGCAGTGAGAAGGAAGTTGATGCGAATACAGGGAAGAGGGAAGCTAAATATTGATGTAGAAAGACTCTCGTGAAGTTTGCAGGTTACACAGATCCCAGCAGTGATGGGGAAAATAAATCAGACTTGGAGCTGGACAGCAGGATGAAGTACAGGCCTCCTAAATGATCCCTTTCCCCTGGCTGATTCTCTGATAAGAAAGCAGGAGATGTGAGAGGCATAGAAAGGACTGAAACTGGTGGGTCAGAAAAGGTCCTGCTGGGGAAGGAAGGGTGTTCATTTCCTGAGTGTAAATGAAACACAGGTTCCTCAGTGTGTGCTTCAACGGGATCAGCAAACATTTATGTACTGAGCAGGGCAGGTTCCAGTGAAGCACAGCAAGCTGCTAGCAGTCATCAGGTACTGCATGACCTCAAGCCTAAGAGTGAAAATTGAATCAAACCATGTGGCCAAGTAACAGCCTTCATTCACTCTCTTGCAAGTTTCCTTTGACTTTTTTTTTCCTGCTCCCCTCCCCAGTTCACTCAGTGGATAGAAAGCAGATACTTCATCCTGTGGAAAATAGGATATCGATGGAAAGTGTTTTAAGCTGAAGACCAGAAATATATCTTAAAAATGTTGAAAAGAAGTAGTAAATAAGGCAGAACATGCAAGAAGGGAAATTACAGTGTCCTGTTTAAATCAGAATTGCACTCACTTTCTGTCAGTGAGAGCTGGCTGAAAAGTCATGTTTACTTTCCACTGATGTTGATTTTTTCTTCTTTTCTTTTTTTTTTCTTATTTTCTTTTTTTCTTCTTCTTTTAAGGCTAGAGTTATTTCATTTTTGACTTAAAACCACTCCTACAAAAACTTTTTTGGCCAATCTACAGATCCTGTCTCTAGTCCTGATGAATGTCAGTTATTCCAATGGCTGTGGGAAGTCCTGTATCACAGCATGTATGTGAGTTCTCCTTCCCAACTGTGCTCAGGGTACTTGCTTCCCAAAGCTTCTCAGCCCAGGGAGGAGTCTTGATAAACTCCTTCCAATCTAGAGACTTCCACTTTCAATTTCTCTGGCTCAGCAGCCAACAGCCCTTTGGAAGTCTAAGTTCAGTTCCCCCCAGACATAATTTTCAGTTTCATAACAGTATGTTCAGTCTGAAATATTTTAAGGAGAACATGCTGGGCTCCACAAAGCGTGGTTTTGACAAAGCTCTGGTTTGTCTGAAAATTTCCAGATTGCTCTAGCCTTTGCTGTAGAGTTCCTTAAACAAGATTTTTCACAGGTGGTCACTGAGTGGATGTTCCTCATTCTCTGTCTGACTGACAGGTGGTCAGTCAGACAGAGAATGACTGACCCGTGTGGTCTCATTTGCAGAAGTGTTGAAACACACAGCTGCAACTGAAATTAGCAGGAGCATGCTTTGAATACATGGAGGGCTGTATATTTCTGCTAGAATCCTCCTGTGGAAATTCTACAGAAACAAATATTCTGAAAAAGCCCCAGGGGAAATAAATTCTGATCTGGAGGCAAACACAGAAGTGTGCAGTCAGCCAAGAGGCATGCTTTGGAAAAAGTGTGAGGTAACAGAGATGTAGTTGTGTGGAAGGGGTGAGTGGAGATGAGACAACAGCAAGAAGCAGTAAGTCATGCTGCTGCTGCCTCTCTTCCCCCACTGACTCCATTGCTCCAGGCAGCCTTTCAGTCCTGCATTGTTCTGGCATTTAATCGCAACTGGTAATTTTTTGAGAGGAAGTTCATGATTATGTCTCTTTTCAATTATCATACTCAAATACCAGCCAAAATTACCAGTACTCAACCTGGTAAAATAATACCAATGATGCTCTGTTGGGCTGCTACGCTGGAAGTGAGTCAGGGTTGATGCAAACAAGAAGAGCAGACTGATGAGAAATGAAGCTGAGTCTGACATTCTTTGTAAAAGGATGATGGTACACTTCCCTACCTCTTAGTCTGTCAGAAATACATCTTCCACCACCAGTGTATGCAATGAGCAGTGGAAACAGAAGAAGCGAGTAGTCTGCTACTTTTTCCATCACTTATTTTCTTTCTTAACTAGTTCTTTCCAGAATCCCTTTTTTTACTGTCTCCATCGTTAGTTTTTGTTGGATAACCTGGCACAGTCATCATCATAATCATCATCATCATCACCACCACCCCTCCCGGAGAGGTGGAGTCTCGTTCGGGCCGCCGGTGCGGCCGCTCTGTCCCCAGCGGAGGGCAGCAGTGCTCGCACACCGAGCCGCAGCTCCCGTCCCTTCCCATCTCAACGCAGAGCAAGCTGCTAAGGAGAATTCCTCTCCCCTTTAAACCCGGTGTATCACTTCTGGCACTGCAAATGGAAAAAAAAAAAAAAACAAAAAAAA
>VWZP01005834.1:507494-530415 GCA_013396995.1 Dicaeum eximium
AAAAAAAAAGAAAAGAGAAAAACAGATAGGAAAAGAGAAAAAGAACAAAAAGCTTCTGGAGCACCAGTGCCAGTGAAGTAAGCTTTTTCTGCCACACTGTATGATTAATTTTGAGTTAGTTCTATGAATGATCATAGAATCATAGAATGTCCTGAGTTAGAAGAGACTTACAAGGATCACCAAAATCCAGCTCCTGGTCTTGCTCAGGACAGCCTCAAGAATCACACCAACACACACAAATATTTTAAGAATTTTGGTCACTATCCTAATTGGATTAGGCACACCTTGTCATTAATTCTCTCTTCCCTCTATTCACATACCTGAGTCTACACTCTCCCCATGTATATGTATGCTCAGCCTTGTATAAGAAATTATAATTTATTCATCCATAATTTCCCACCATGGATGGATCCTTCTCTGACCTCTGAACAGCCAAATGCTTTATTTTGTTTTTTCTTGCTAACCAGATTGAAAAGCAAGGGTGGAAAGAAGAATATTTTTTCTGTAATTTAGAAGCCAATCCTTTGAGAAATTTTCTATAAATCCATTTCCTCACCTTGATTTAATATCATAGAGGCAAGAAGAAAAAGAAGACCTTGCATTGCCATAAGTATCTTACCTCTTTGAAGGCCTTACTTGAGTGCCTGTAGCTATCTTCACATTTTCACTAGTTTCTAATACACCTTTTATTTTAGCTGAAAACCTCTTTTCTGTTAAACTGGGAATAATGCAACCCCCATCCCTTTGATCCTACTCTCTAATTCACAGCTTTAGAGCTGGTATGTTGTTTTAGTCTGCTCAAATATTTCCTTCTTTGGAGATGGTGATTGCCTATATGTATTCATTAGTTCTCTTCACAAAGGAATTGTGCTAAAACTGATCCCTTGGGATGCACAAACTTCTGGTCTGTGCAGAAGAGCCAGGCAGAATGGCAACATTACACACCATTGTGGCTAAACAGTGCCTTGTTGCTCAATTTTCTTACCCTAATGGTTATGAATATAGGACATCACATTGACTTTCTTTAAACACTCAGGAAAAGGTTCTTCTGACTTAATGAAGACATCAGCATCTGCCATGAGGAGGTCTCCATGTTTTGAGGTAACTCTCTGACACCCGACTGTAGCCCATGGGGATTCACAGGCACTTCTGTGTCAGTTTGACTTTTACTTATGTAAATGATTCATGGCTGAGGTGAATCATACTGAAAATTACCTTTTTTTTTTCTCTGTGACTAAAAGACACTCAAGTTAACACCTCACCCAATGATGATAACAGACTCCCAGTAGGATGTCAGCCTTGTTGGCCTTCCCCTTGATTCTTACCCATTGGCATTTAACTCCATCTTCATTCGTTTCAATGCCTATGGCATCAAAAGCTTCCTTAACATAAACGGCCACCCCTCTACCTCTTCTTCCTGTCCTGTCTCTTCTGAACAGTTTGTAGCCATCCAGTGCAGCACTCCAGCCATGTGAGTTGTCCCACCACGTTTCTGTGATGGTGACTACATCATATTCTGCTGTTGCACCATGGCCTCCAGCTCTTCCTGCTTGTTACCCATGCTGCATGCATTGGTGTACATGCACCTCAGCTGGGCTGCTGATTTCACCCCTGTCTCAGGCTTATCACCCTTGGGCCTGCTTCCAGAGAGCCCAGCTACATCCCCTTCCCCCTTCAAACCTAGTTTAAAGCTTCTCAATTAGTTCCACCAGTTCATGAGTTAAAATCCTTCTGCCCTTAACAGAGAGATGGAGCCCATCCAGTTCCAGCAGGCCAGGTGCTGTAAAAACTGCCCCATAATCAAAGAACCCAAAGTTCTGCTGGTGACACCAACCCTTGAGCCTCTTGTTAATAATGTGGGCTCTCCTATTCCTTTCAACGTTTTTCTCTGCCACCAATGGGACTGAGCAGAACACTACCTGTGCCCCTGCCCTATCAAACAGTGCCCTAAAGTCCCTTTCAATTGCCCTGATGCTCCTCTTTTCAATCTCATCACTGCCAGCCTGCAGTATCAGCAGTGGGTAATAATCAGAGGGCTGAATCAGCCCAGGCAGTCTCAGCAATATCCCATACCCAGGCCCCAGGGAGGCAGCAGACCTCTCTGTGGGGTGGGTTTGGTCGACATATGGGGCCCTCTGTTCCCCTCAAAGGGAGTCAGTGCTTATCTCAAGATGAAACCTGTTTGACATTTATGGACTCGTCACCCCTACTGATGAAAGCCCAGAGCATGACACAGTTTCATTCCAAAACCTGGCCCACAAGAGAAGGAAGTGGTGTCCTGGGGTGATTACAGATAATAGCCTGGGGGTTAGTACACTTGTTGAAGAAGCAGGACACCTGGAGTACAGCACTGTCCTGAGTCTGGGAAGGGAATCAAAAGTGTGCCTCAGGTCGCCTCTCTCATCACTCCTGCTCTGCAGGGCAAGCACAAGACAGTCCCTCACAGCTGAAGGAAAGATTTATCTGTGCATGTGAGGACAGAAGGTGCAATGGTGAAACTCGGCCTTACTGCTGTGAACCTCACTCTGCTGTGCCTGTCTGTGTCTGTCCTAGCACTCTGCTGTGGTGATTCTGAACCTCTCTCAGTTGCAGATGGTGAGGGGTTAAGATACTTTTGGTATGAGTTGCTTTATCTTTAAACATTATAACAAAACCCTTTCCTAGCTATTCATTCAACCAAAGTAAAATTCAGACAAAATGTTTATTTCAAGGAAATTCACAGGTCTCTCAATCTCCAAGTGGTACTGGTACAGCTATCAGTGGCTAACAGAGAAGAAATTAGGAGAGAATGTTTACACTATGTAGATGAGAAACAAATAGTATCTGGTAGTAAACAAATATTTTTCTTTATCATTGGGATTCATAATTTCTTAAGTAGGTTGCACTTGTAATGGGCTTTGTTTCTCCCAAAACTGATCTCTTTGTCTTTGGATAGTAAAACATCAGAGGAAGAATGTTTCCCAGCAAAATCTGTCTCATGTTGATTCCAGAAACCCTTTTCACCATAACTATTTTCATTATTTTGTTTATATTGGAATCCACACACTCTCACTCAGACACAGAATCACATGATTTCTTAGGCTGGAAAGATTCTAAGATCATCTGAGTCTAACCATTAATCCAGCCTGCCAAGTCCACTGCTAAACCATGTCCCCAAGTGTCACATCTACATGTCCTTTAAACACCCCTGAGGGTGGTGACCCAACCATTTCCCTGGACAGCCTGCTCCAATGCTTGACAACTCTTGCAAAGAAGAAATTTCTCCTAATATTTAACTTAAACCTCCCCTGGCACAACTTGAAGCATTTTCAACATTTTCTCTGATTATTTAGCTTGATACCTGTGTGAAGACCAAATACTCTTGCCTTGCTACAGCCTCCTGTCAGGTTGTTGTAAAGAGCAATGAGGTCTTCCCTGAGCCTCCTTTTCTTCAGACTAAACACCTCAAGCTCCTCAGCTGGTCCTCATCAGACTTTGCTCCAGATCCACCACCAGCATTGCTGCCCTCCTCTGGTCATGGTCCAACACCTCAATGTCATTCTTGTCTTTCTCTCTTGTCAAGAGAAAAAGAAGTATACAGGTTTTAGAAATTAAATTAAAGGCATCTCCATTGTTCAAATAGTAGGATTGTTTAATTAATGTCAGATGGTTTTCCTTAAACTTAGAAAATAAAAACTCACCTCTCAGAACATTATTGGAAATGTTGTAATAAAAATAGCTTTCCTAAATTTTTTGTATGGTAGTATTCATTTGTTTGATCTCTTACTAGAATGACTAACAGTATGGTTTGGTATCGCTTTAACCAATTCCAATTTAGCTTGAACACAGAGCCATACAAATTCTCTCTGTACAGGCATTAAAGATAGACTGAACCTTCAAAGGATGTTTCATCTCATCCTAGAACAGCATTATAGGACAGCTGGACTGCCCTCAATGTGACTGTCTTCCACTATCACAGAGTCTGGAGGGCAGGCTTAGATGTGAACAGCTAATTTTTTGTAGTGAAACCCAGGTGATATGAACTCATTCTGTGGTGCACAAGGAAACAGCACTGGATTATGTCTCCTACTGGAAACCACATGGACAATTAAGTGCAATACAGCCTTCTAAGTGTATTAGTTGCATTGCTCACCAGCTATGAGATAAATCAAGCCTTAGACAGGAATTGGGGCATCTGAATTACTGCTTTACCCCAGACCAGGAGAGCACTTTTGAATCACCTCTCCCACTCACCCCAACCTCCTGCAGCTTGGCTCACGTGTCAGAGCAGTCCTGGGATACATGAACCAGGCTTCTTCCCGATGTTACAAACTTGTATTGGATGCCCCAGGACAACAGATAGCGCTCTGCAATTGCTCCTGGGCATCCAGGCCTTGAAGACCCAGTGTAAATCAGAGTTCCAAGAAATAACATCACAACATCATTGCGCTGTGAGTTTTAGAAAGGTGAGTATGGATCCAGTGTGCCCTGAAACAAATAGAAGGTAGTAGTCACTAGAGGGAGCCCCTTAATCATCATATCCTACATCAAACCCCACTTCTTGGGCCTTCAGCTCTTAGATGTTGAAGCACTTTAATAGCCTCACAGAGTGTCACTGCCTCCAGTACTCAGTAAAGAAAGCCAGGGAGAAAGATGAGAGTATGCAAGGCTTCTGCAAAATTCGACATTCATTCCACCTTCTGAAAAAATACAGAATTTTAAAGATCTTCCCACAGAAAACCAGCTAGTGCAAATTCAGTGCATTGGTTGGGAACAGAATTAGCTTTGCCTTTTAAAAATGTCATCTTCAAGTAGCACCAGTGAGAGGGCATTCACCTTTCCCTCCTTCCAAGATCAAGCACCAAAATGGGTAGAAGTTGTCACTCTGAAAATCTTTAGACCACAAGCACAGCCCTCCTTCCTTTAACTTCATAACACCACAGGTGTGCCCAGTGGCAATTCCCAGCAGCCAGACTTCAACAAGTGCTACTTAGCACAGCAAACTCGTCTAGGTCTCTCTGTGTTTAAAGAGGGCTGTGTAAAAGACGGCAAAGGCATGTTACTGTACTGTAATTGCAGACATGCATTCAATTTTCTGCAGTATTCTAAATTTAGTAAATAACGCAGCAGTTATAGTTTGTGGTTCTCTGTTACAAACTCTATAGAATTTGCAAGAAGTCCTGGAAAAAAAAACACAACAAGGATATGAGAGCTGTGGAGATGGCCCCAGCTGCAAAAGAAGCTCTCTCGGTCAGCAGGGCCCTGCAGGAATTGTTTGCAACCTGGAGAGAAAAACCTAGAAGCAACTCAGAAGGTATTCCTTTTTAGAAAACATGCAGCAGTAGAGGGCATCAGACAACAAGAAATGCTGTAGTCCTTAATGAATCCTTGAAGTGCTGAAGGCCCAATGAGGGGAATGAGAGCTAGAGAGGTACAGACTGGGATTCTGTAATGGAGAATGTGGCAATCAGAAAGCAGGCACTGAGAGAAGTAAAACCACACACATCACTTCTGTGCATGCTGGCTGTAACCACTCCAGTGTGCCAATGCCCTGGTGGGAGGGAGCAGGGAAGGGATCACCTCTGGTGCTATAACTTTTCTCAGAGCTACTCCACTAGCAATCCAACCTGAGCATTGCAATTCATACCACTAACTCACCACAACGTCTCCCTTCTCTCATAAGATATAAAAATGCAGGAAACTCTGTTAGTAAAGTGAGATTGCTGTTGGGTAATGACTCATGCTGTCCCAAACCACTCAGTACAAGAGAACTCACATAAGAAAAAAATCAAGAAAGTAAACATTAGGCCAGCATGTAACCTTAATTTGTCCCTTTGAGCGATGGCCAGGAAACAGGCAGCGCTCAGGAGTGAAGCTGAATGACTCATTTTCTGAAAGAGAAAATTCAAGCCTCTTACTGGCATTTCCTCCCCACCCTAGAGCTATTTCTCCCAATGTGTGCAGAGACAACCACCTCTCTGCAGCATTGGGGTACTTGGGGTTGCCATAAAGCGAAGAAATTTGCTCAATTTCTATTTCTACAACAAAGGACTGCTGCTCCGTAAGTACGGCGATTTTCTCTTTTCCATGGTGGAAATGAGGAGAGGTTTATTGGGAATTGTTATTTATAGTACCTTTCATGGGAGTGTCTCAGACTTGAAGGAGATCATTCCCATCCCTTGAGAGACTGGTGCTTAGGCAGAAAGCATTTTAGCTGCATCTGTGGCATTCCCCAGCCCGGCCCTCACACCCTGTGTGAATGTCAGAGTTGTGCAAACAGCAGGGGGAAGTGCAGCTGGAGACTCCATGACAAGCCAGAGCATCCAGCTGCCTGCAAGCCTGGCACAGCATGCTTTTCCTGTGCTGAGCTGTGGGACGTGCAGCTAGGGCACATTTCAGGGCTGCCTGCAGAAACGCTGCACAGCAGCAGCAGTCCTTGTGCTGAAAAAATTTGGAATCGTTTTAAGTCAGCAGTCTATCAGCTGCCTGCTTTGAACATAACTTCACCAGGTACTGTATTCCTCCCTTAATATGTTGGGAAATAACAGGAAAATGTTAATGGCTATTTGGAAATTTTTTTCCTTCTGTAGATAAAAATATCTCAGGGAAGTTTTTAAAATACTTTTCCCTTTAGAACAACATTATTCTCGTACAAGGCTATGTAGAAAGTGAGAGCTGCAGGCTATGTGTTTACAAGTCTGGGTTTGCTTTTATCTGTATCAAGTCTACAAACCAGGAATTTTTAAAATAAATTTTCACAGACTGAACAGTACTGAATTGAGTGGTATTAACCGTGTGACTTTTCACTGTGTTGCCAAACGGATGCCACAAATGCGTACTGTTTTCAAGAAATGTGTATATGTCTAAAACCAGGAATATTTCCTCTTATGAGATTTTAGTATCTTGTAAGTATTTTGTTGGAAAGGTAAAGACTGATTATAAACTTTGAATCAATACAGGAAAACCACTGATAAAATACGAAAGACACGCAAACAGTACCCCTCAGGATTATTGCAATAGATGAAGGGATAAAAATTAAATTAATTTGAGGAGGGACTAACAATGGGAGAGGGAGGAAAGGGTTTTGCTTTAAGCCGAATCCAATTTGGATGGCAGAGGGGACTGTTTGCTTGCAATTTCTCTGCCTGGACCCCCACAGCCTTTCACTGAGGAAATGCCTTGACAAGGATAATACCAGTCAGAATGCTCAGGCAGTAGCTGTTTTCTTTGTTTTGCCTGCTGTCTTACAGGCAGTAAGGCAATAATTCTAGTAATCTTTTTCCAACAATTATAACAATTATAATTATAATCTTTTTCCAAAAATTATAATTTCTTGGAAGAATTCATGACCTCTTGTTATTTAACTCTGAGTATGAAGAGGTTTCTCTGGGGCTTTTCCTTTCACTGTCAGGACAGTGAGAGAAACTATCTGGGGAAGCTGCTGTGCTCCCAGGCTGTGCTTTAAATCAGTGTCTCCCTACTGTGTGACAACCAGCTGCACAATTAAATCTGATTATTTCCAACTCCCTTTTACTTCAACTGTTTTGGAGGCTCATAGGATGTAAATGTTAGAGACGGCTGAGGCGTTCTCTTCTACTTTTCCTATAACTACTTAGGATGTAGCAAAGGCATAAACTCAAATGCAGGAAATTGAGTATCTCTAAATAGCAGCAGTGCACCAGCACTGCTGCTTGTAAGCAGCTGTTTGTAAGCTTGTTTGGATGCCAGTTTTCTAAGCACAAAAATTTAATTTTTCCCACTAAAGCTTGTAGTGTTGATGGATAAAATGCAAGAACTATTAATATTAACTAAACCGATTAATACACCATTTCTGGAAAACAAAAATACATATGAAACAAACATTATTCATAAAATTGAGATGCTTGGGACAGTTCAGTCAGGCGTGGGATAAATTTCAAAGAAGTCTATTTTAAAGCTTTAGAACGAAGCTCACTCAGCCCCTACTTCAAAGTTTTCAAATAGTTTCTCTCACTGTCCTGACAGTGAAAGGAAAAGCCCCAGAGAAACCTCTTCATACTCAGAGTTAAATAACAAGAGGTCATGAATTCTTCCAAGAAATTATAATTGTTAGAAAAAGATTACTAGAATTTCTAAATAAAAATACCTCTTACAAGCCTGAACGAAAACAGCATATTATGTGAAAAAGCAAAATGCTGCTACTGTCTATGGTTATAGAAAAATAAATTATATTGAGGACTGGATTTTAAAACAGTTTTTTCCTTTCTGAACAGTAAGTATTTTTTAATATAGATGATTCATGTAAGAAAATAGAATTATTTTGATGTTTTGAGATAAACTTATTTACTCAAAAAGAAAAATGCCTCTAATAAGTGAAAGGCTAGCAATAAGAATAACATTAATGCCTCTACTCTTCTTCATTTAGGGTCTGATCTGAGGTGCACTGGAATAAATAAAGCAGAATGTTAACGGGCTTTGAGTAAGTTTTTAATCTATTTTTATTGCAGTTACTACTAGGAAGATGTAACTATGACAAAGTACTCTTGGTTTTGCAGGATTTGAACACTCCAAATGCAGAAATGATTTGGCAACTAACATCTCATTGATAAGAAAAAAAAATTAGTTACTGTTGTGTCATACTTAGATCTAAAGTGAGTGAAGCTTAATAATGATGTAATACTGTGTTATAAAAGAGTAGCACAGTTTATCCCACAATGGGGTTTTTGTTTGTTTTTCTTCTTATTAACTTTTTCACAATCCAAAGATCCCAGTCCAGGCAAAAACAATGTCAGAGGAAGTTGATCCCATTCTCAGCTTCCCAGAGCAGCTCTTTATAAACATCCAAAGCCATGAAACAAAATCACTTGTATGCCCACAAGCTGCTACATGTAAATTCCCATTTGAGAGTGCTCACAGGAAACTTGGGAACAATCAGGAAAGGAGATTTTAAAGTTATGGTCCTGACATTTTCCCCATCATTACATCAGTCTGGGCAAATGATAACCACTTGTCACACTCTCTGTGTCTGCACAGAGTGGTCTGGTCGGCAGCCAAGCTCACATCAGAGGGTCTCTGGCCACGTGCAGGGGGAGTGATGAATGGCCAGATCACTGACTTCTTTCCCTCTTCTGTGTTTCAGGTCACCCCTGGTTACACCCCTTATTTTTGGTCTGCTTCTGCAAGCACTGTTCACGCAGCCTTCCACCATCACACAGCCAAATTTTGTCCTGCTGCTGGCTGATGATCTCGGCATAGGGGACGTAGGTTGCTATGGGAATGATACTATCAGGTAAGGAGACTGACCTTAAGGGTGAACAGAGCTGCTGTGATATTTATTGTAAACCTGAAATCCTCTGCCCAGGATTGTCTCATAGCCTGGAGGGCATTCCCAGGGGCAGCTCTGCTGTGTGGTGCTGCTTTACTATGGGAATATGACAATCATTCTTGTGTATTCCTTAATTGCCTAACACTTAAAAAACAGCTATACCCAAAGATAGAAATATTGTCCCCTCTTCCCACACACAGGTCTCATTACCTCATTTTAATTCTATGTTACCGCTCTTTCCCAGTCTCATCTCAAAATACAGTTAAATGACTGTAATGAACAATGTTACCAGGAAATATTTCTCTTTTCAGCCTCAAGGACATAGAATTTGTTTGCTCTTTGAAAATTGCGCCACAGTATTGCCTGCTGGCTTGTAAAGTGTTTGAACAAAACAAAAGTTGCTAGATCCCTCCCTCATCCAGCAATGTTCTTGGAATGTTACCCTGAAAGGCTTCAGTTAGCAAGTTCCTGACAGGCAGCTGGTGATCACAGGTAGCTGATAGGGTTCTGCAAAGCCAGGCCTTTACACATTCACGGTGTACTAGCAGGATGACTAAATATCTGGGCTCTCTTAGCCCAGAACTGGTTCTCTGCAGTGCAAAGAATGGCAGGATTTCGAAATAGTTTGGGAAGCAGACCTAGTGCTCCTTTGAGGAGGAATGTTTATCAGCTAACTGAGATGGCAATTGTTCTGAAGGGTGGAACTACACCAACTGCTTTGCCAAGTTACCCGGGACTGCACCTCCGGAGAGAGGATGTAGAGAATAAGAAACCTTGTTCCAGATGTTGTTTCCTGGCAGCGTGTCTTTGAGGGAGGAATCCATAACAGTAGGAGTACAAACCAACAAAACATCCAGGATCTTTCTAAATCCTACTGGAGGTTTTGCCTACTTGTGAGCACCATTGAACTGAAAATTGCAAAAACAAAATTATAAAACTGAAGCTCAATCTAATTTAAAAAAGACGTAGGCTTACCTTGAATTGGAAGAGGGAGGATATTGTATTCTGAAATGTAAGATATTATCTTCTCTGTAACTAGTGTTCGAGGCAAGCTTGTTTTTGTTGGTTGCCAGTTGCTTACAAAATACTCACTTCTCACCTACTTCCTCACTGTGTGGCTTAATTCATGTTGCCGTGAGAGATTGCCACTACAGTGTGAAAACATGCAGGATTTCTTTCCATTTTTCTCCTTTTCCCTTCACTACAAATGTCATGAGAAGTACCTTGTTAGCTTCCTTATCTGTACTGTGAGCCATGTAGCATCTTGTCTAGTCAAGCACTGTCACCCTGTGGCGACTAAATTACCATTACACTGATCCACTGCGGCTGATAGGCTCTTTAAGAAGCTCGTGTAGGAAAGGGAGCTCTGGAGCAATGAAAGGTCTTTGCTCTGGGGGTGGTGAGGCACTGGAACACGTTGTCATGGAACACGGAGAAGCTGTGGATGCCCCATCCTTGGAAGTGTTCAAAGCCACTCTTGGATAGGGCTCTGAGCAACCTTATCTAATGGAAAATGTTTCTGCCCATGGCAGAAGGGTTGGAACTTTGTGATCTTTAAGGTCCCTTTCAGCCCAAACCATTCTACAATTCTATGATTTCTGCAAGGGTCTTCATAGGACATGGGAAAAAAAAATTAAAAAGAATGGTTGTCTTTAAATTAATCCAGATACTGATTTTTAATGAAGAAAGAAAAAGAGAAATATTTCTCCATCACTTGAGAAAATTAAAATAAATTATAAAAATAGTTCCTGGCCATCTTCAAATAGAAACAACTTCCAAAAATAAAGATAAGCATATAATTTCTCATTCCCTTGAAAGTCTCTCTGGATGATATCTGGTGGCATTGGTTGCATTTTTAGGACCCCGAACATTGATCGCCTGGCAAAGGAAGGAGTGAAGCTGACCCAACACATCGCTGCAGCTCCGCTTTGCACCCCCAGCAGAGCAGCTTTCCTCACTGGCAGATATCCCCTGCGATCAGGTTTGCCTTGCAAAGCCACACAGCCTGTAAACATTGCTTTGTTGCTGGAGAGAACAGTGTCGTACAATGGCACAGGAGAAATGAGGGTGTGCAAGCAGGGGTGTCACAGACACTCCACCCCTCACTGAGACACACGAGATGTCAGATAGGCTTTGAAGTGGCTTCTGTATTTGTAGGGTATCTGTCCACTGATTTGGGGGAAGCAGAGCAGAGAAGAACCAGCTTTGCAGAGCATCTTGGTCTCCCCCAACAATTTTGGTGACATTTTGGTGCCCTGTTGTACAGATTGCAGCCAGACTGGAGTTAGAGCAAACTGTTACACTCAAAAAAGTCATTACACAAAACATGAAGAATAGTGACAACACACACACAGAGCACTAGTTAAATTAACTTCTGTCATAGGTGACTCCTCATCAGATGTCAGAAGCAGCTCAGCCCTGCAGGGAGCAGAGTAGACCTGGGCAGATGTGTCCATTCCCTCCAGTCAAGGTGCAGAACGAGGCATTCATGGGAAAGCTTCTTTACGTATCTGTCAAAATTAATCTGTCCTGAGAGATAACAGTTTGACAGCAATATTATTTTTCCCAGTTGTGTTTTTGAAGAAAAAACACTATCCTGTCAAACTGCATCCCTGAGATGAAGAGGTATGAAAAACAAATCGCTCTACATGTTTCTAACGGCAACCCTCAAATGCTTGTTCTATTGCAAATTATCTTCAGAGCCTTCATTCCTGAGACATTTTGAAGCTGATATGTCATCCTATTTTTATCATGACAGCTCCTACTGAGACTGGTAGTTTGAAAACACACAGAGGCTCGTACAGACCCTTTCCCACTGTAACAACAGGGCCAGAAATGTTCAGAGATACAATGACAGATTGAACTTTATGTAGTGCTGTATGATGGGGTTATGCCAGGATAAAATACTAAATGGTAGGGTGTAAACCTGCAGGTAAGAGAAGATGTAGGGTGTAAACTCTGAGGGGCTCAGAGATCAGATACCAGCCATGCCACTGGGCAAGGAAACCCTGAGTTCCCTGGCAGCCCTCAGTGAGCTGCAGTCAGACTGACAGGGGGCTCAAGTCTCCTCATGCTCCTCCCTGCCCTCACATCCACACTAAGCAAGTTCATTTCATACAGCCTAGGTGCCACTGGGACATGTAAAATCTCCTATACAACCATGTCATTCCAAATGAAAGGAATTAAAGGAAAAAAAGGCTCAATGTGAGATACAAAGATGAAAGAATAGGTACTATGGTGAGTCCTAACTCTTTCTTAATCTTGTCCAGGGTCTTAGATCCATTTTCCCAAACAAACAGCATTAGGATAAATGTTTAACAGTATCATTTCAATGAAATCAGGAAACAAAAAGTATGTTGGATAAAAGTACTCAACCCTTTATACTCAGACTGTTTTTTATTGCATTTTTAGGGATGGATGCTATAAACGATTACCGTGTTATTTTTTGGAATGCCGGCTCAGGAGGGCTTCCTCCAAATGAAACCACTTTTGCCAAAATACTGCAGCACCAAGGCTACAGCACAGGACTGATAGGTATGGGGGCTTTCCTCTCCTAAAGGTATTCTTGAATGTGTTTCACCTGCACATCTCACTCAAACCCTTTGTTTTAGATAGTAACTGCTCGTACTTCAGTTGTAATATTTTTAATTCCTGATTAATAATAATATGTAAAAAGAAACTGACCAAAAAGTACCTCTCTTAAAAGAGCAAGCATATGATAAAGAGGACAATTTTTATCATTGACCCACTTTCAAGCACAGCTGTGGTTGTTAAAATACATAACACATAACAGAAAATGTTAAAATACATAACAGAAAATGTTATTAATTCATTAATATTATTATGCCAGGTACAAGATACTTATTCCAATATTATTTCATTTTTAAAAAGTAAAAATATGAGTGTCATTTAAATATGCATGATGATGTTTTACACAGTTCAGAACAGAATCACACAAAAGGGAACAGCTGCTGCTTAAAACATTAGAGACAGTTAATAGTGTCACAAGATTGGGCCTTTCAGAAACAGAAACAAAGCAATTATTTCTTTCTTCAGTCACAGCATGCCACTGTAGCTCACCAAGATTTCAGTACAGCCGAAAAACACTGCCTTCTTCAGCATCAATGTGAATTTCATTTTACTTTATATTTTATATTGGTTTTTTTTTTTAGTACAGTTGCAATTTTTGGTCATGATCTTGTTCCAAATAATTATTTATCTTAGATGTGTCCCACAGTTCCACAGGCTGATAAAGCACAGACATTCCTGGCTGATTTTTTCAGCTATTTGCCCTACCTCATCTGAGCATGTAAAATGTCAAAATCCAAAATCTATATCTCGCACATAAAAATATTAGCTGCACAACCCAACTGAATTTATTAATAAAACTTCCTGCAGAAATAGATTTGCATTCATTCAACAGAATAAATCTAAACCACACGGGACAAAACTAAAAGAAGCCTTCCAAGCAATTGAAATTCTACATTACTGAAGCTCCATCTCCTGTTAGTTTTGTAGTGATATTCTTTTAGTTGTTTTAATCAGCTCATAAAACAGACTGTGCATGCTTCATCTTGGTTTCAGGGTGTTATCACTGGCAAAACAATCAGATTTGTCTCCACTCTGCCCAGGGAATTGCCCTGCAGCAGAGTCCTGCTGCTTGCCTCCACAAGCAAAATGGGGAGGCATTTTCCCTGGGGGCATCTCAGCTGAAATCACACTAGAGATGCCAAAAGCATCGCTTAGATTAACCAGATTGACAGTTCCCAATTAATTGCACCATGGGGGATGATGGAAAGCACCAATCATAAGTGACACACAAAGTACCACAAGAATTTTACATTGAAGTCATGGAGCAAAAAATCTTAACATCTACCCATGTCACCATAGCTGAATGAGCACTAAGTAGTCTCACCTGAATTGTTTGTGATTGTTTTGCCCTGAGCACAACCAGTTTAATTGCAAAGGTAAATCCTATTAATAACCTGCAGCTTGAGGTGATAATGAGATTTTTTGTTGGGAAATGCTTTGGAGGTTCTTTATAGTCAGAAAATCAATGCTGTATAAGTAATGCCCTCAGAGATTTATTTATCTTAATTATACACTTAGTTTAGCTTCTGGAGATTTGATTCTTTTCTAGCATGTCAGAAAACGTTATTGACCTCGGCTGGAGATTTAGGTGTTGGAGTGCATCTGAATTCCAATAATAATTTAGCTGCACCTCTATTTATGACCAATGTATCTTTGTATTGATTACAAACCTGTTTCATTCTACAGCTGGCTCTAAATATGCCAGGAGATAAACTGAGTAGATATTTTAGCTGAAAGGGATTCATCCACCTACACTAGAACTTCCATTCTTTCTTTATATTTACACCCAAGAAGCAGCAGTTTTTCTCCTCTGGGGCAGTTTTCTGCTCCTGTTGTAATGTACTGCAATTCTATTGAAACCTATTCAGGGTTGGCTGCTTTTATACATATTGATAACACACTGAACCATTTCTTGGGGATAACATCATACTGGAAGTTCACAGTTCCTCTCTCTACAATAACAATTAGTTTCAAATCAGTTTTCAAGTAAAGTTCTTAATATCCATTTGGAACTNTCTGGGGCAGTTTTCTGCTCCTATTGTAATGTACTGCAATTCTATTGAAACCTATTCAGGGTTGGCTGCTTTTATACATATTCATAACACACTGAACCATTTCTTGGGGATAACATCATACTGGAAGTTCACAGTTCCTCTCTCTACAATAACAATTAGTTTCAAATTAGTTTTCAAGTAAAGTTCTTAATATCCATTTGGAACTTCATCCAAGATCTGCATAAAATACAGTTAAGCCTCTGATAAGTGGTAGATTTTGCTCACTCAAATTTTGTTCAGACATTTTCAAGCCTCAGTGTTTGAAGAAAACAAGCCAACTTGCTATGTCACCACATAAGTGCCTAACAAGTCTGAATAAACTGGAGGGGAAGCAAAAGCATGGTTTTGATGTGCCATTCATGACTGTAGTTGGTATGTTCATAATGAAGAACAAATTGTGTTGCAAAAGGTCAAGAGATGTTGCTTCTGATATACAAAGACAATATTTTAAAAAAGTAGGCTTTACCATTTGAAAATTTGATTAAATACAAATAAATGACAAAAATATTTATAAAACAAAGTCTTCTATTCTCGTTCAGTATATGGAGATATAATGATCATCAAAGTTACTTACAAATGTACAGCTTCATGAGAAATCCTGATCCCCTGAGCTCAAGTTTTTCTGGATCCAGTGGTTTGTCTGGCAAACAGTTACATGAGCTGACAGTTTGACTACTCTATCCACATCTCCCCTTATCAATCTGACACCAACACTGTGTTGCCATAGTTCTGACATCAAGCTCTTGAAAACCTCCCAGGAACAAGCCTGCATAGCACTTTGAAGGTAAAGGGACAAGAAAATAAGGTTATTTTCCCCTATGCTTACAAAAGGACAGCTTCCTCCTATTTGATACTTGACAAATCACGAGGAAGACCATATATTTTTGCTCAGTTTGGAATTTTTCTCAATTTCTAGTTGCCTTTATATGCTTTTTTTTTTTTAATGTTTGATCAAAGCTACAGGGCATGAATATATATACAGAACACCAATAAATGTATTGAAAATGTATAAATTGTAGGGATTTACTTTAGTCAATCCTTGATATATTTCTGTGTAGGATGAAGAAGTTATTACAAGCAGAAAACAACAAACCACTTTTTGAGAAATGTTTTATGTAAGGAAAAGTCCATGATTTTAAAATATTATCTCTTTATATTTTAATCACCTCTGTTTTCAGGGAAGTGGCATCAAGGTGTTAACTGTGAATCCCGCACTGACCATTGCCATCACCCTTTAAAACATGGATTTGACTATTTCTATGGGATGCCTTTTACACTGATAAGTGACTGTCAGCCAACAGAAACACCAGAGATGGACAGAGCCTTTAGAAGGAAACTCTGGCTTTCCACTCAAATGATTGGCCTCATTACACTCACTGCTGTCCTTGGAAGACTGACTGGCTTGATTTCAGTCCACTGGAAAACACTGACCTGCCTTGCTGGATTTAGTCTCCTGTTCTTCATATCCTGGTTCTCAAGTTATGGATTTGTTCGGTACTGGAACTGCATTGTGATGAGAAACCATGGAATTACTGAGCAGCCAATGGTGACAGACAGAACTACGTCCCTCATCTTGAAAGAGTCCATTTCATTTATTGAAAGGTGAAGTCGACTTCCTTTGACCACAAATTTTCTGGTTCTTGCACATTTTGCAACTTGTAAACAGCACTTTCCTGTTTCATGTTTTCATAAGTTTTTATAATTTTTTAGTATTATGTAGGATTATAAGTACTGTTATTTTAATTAATTTTAAATTATATCAATAGTTATATCATGTAATTAAAAAGGAAAAAAAAGCTGCTGCTTAAGGATGTCCCTTATTCCTAGCTTCACTAAAGCTGATAAAACTTCCCGATTTCCCTGGGTTGTATGGAATATTTCTAGGCTACATTTAAGACATATGTATACTTATCAATGAGACCAGCATTGCAGCTTTAAGGAATAGCAGGTGATGTCAGAAATGTGTCTGTGGGCTAGGGAAGGAGAAGCAGAGCTGTGATGTAGCCTTATCATATGGATTGACAAATGGGCAACAGCTGGCAGGATACGAACCTGCTGCCTTCACTTCGGTAGCACAGTGGTGCTTTGCAATAGCAGAAAGTGGATCTTCAATCTGGAAGTTTTCTATCTTTGATTCAGGGTAGAAAAAGGATAATTTTATATAGGCCCAAAATTATTCTATGGGATCCTAATCACTGGGTTATAGTATCTTACAAAGTAAGGTATTTCTGAAGGGACTGTTGAAATATCTATACAAAAATAATACCATTTATCACTACAACTGATCTGCATTGAGGACCTTCCTCCCTAATAACACAATGTTGATTTCTGTTTTGTAGAAATAAGCACAAGCCATTCCTCCTCTTTCTTTCCTTTTTGCATTCCCACACCCCTCTCATCACTACAGAGAAGTTTCTTGGGAGGAGCAGACATGGTTTATATGGAGATAATGTAGAGGAGATGGACTGGATGGTGGGTAAGTCAACATAGCACATAGCAATATCTCCAGCTACCTAAGTCTAAATAAAAAGTTTTTATTAAAAGAACAAGTAAGATGATTAAAAACACATACAAAAAAATCCTAAGCATTTAATGAACATCTGTCAATCTTGTGTGAGCACTGTTGATTTATAGTGTTGGTTTTTTACTTTCTCCAGTCTTGGGCCAAATGTTCACTCTTTCTTTTTTTGGTCAAGTATTTACCAGTTTTAACCATGTCCCTTTAGCTCCTGTCAAGAAGTCCTCCTATTCTTCTTACCAAATATGTGACAATAATTTCATTTTCCATGATTAGTAAAGACCAGGTAATTTCAGCCTCTTACGGTCATTTCTAAGCAGGACATGTCAGAAGGTGATAAAATCAATAAACAAATTAATTTCAGATGAAAAAACAGCAGGTTATTTATTTGTGACTGCTGCATTAAGCAGAATACAGAATATCTTTCAATCACAATCATAAATCCAGAAATGTTCATCAGTGTTATCTTGTATGCCCCCCACAATAAGATTCATGTTATTTTTCAGCCTGTTTTTCTGGAGGGGAAGGAGAATTATTTATCATTCAGTCATGATGGACAAAAAGTACCCACATTTGCAAAAGAGAGAAAAGTCAGGTATACATACAGGAAGAATTTGTTTTCAAACCTACCTGTCAAACATTTACAGACTGCAAATATAATTAAGGACATCAGAAACAACTCAAGAATTACTTTTAAATTTAAAGGTACTTTGTTATTAATGCATATTATATCCATGCAGTGATGTAATGCTAATCCTAACTGTGGCCTAGACAATATATGATAAAAGTAACCTTATGTTTTTTCCATATTTTTTATGATGTCCACCCCTGATGCAGACACTAACTTTTGGGGTCCTTAGATCATAATTTCTTTTCATATTTTTACAGTACATGGTAGTTTTTGCCCTTGACAACACAGTCTTCTTGTCTGTGACTGTGATTCTTGCTAAAATACCAATAAAAAAGTGGTTACACCACAAATACACCACAAATTTTCTCTGCTTTTAGAGACAATGAAATCATAACTATAAATATCAACCAAAAAATTAAACAATGAGCTTACCTACCTACGTAGGTAAGAAATTACACTGGCAAATGTTTACAAGTCAGAGCTTAGAATTTGTGTAGTATGAGGGATATTTTTGCTTTTTAATATGCACATATTCCTGCGTTTACAGGCCAGGTTCTAGATGCTATTGACAAGGAAGGCTTGACAGATACTACACTAGTTTACTTTGCCTCTGATCATGGTGGATGGCTGGAAAGACGAGAAGGTGAAAGGCAGCTGGGTGGCTGGAATGGAATATACAAAGGTAAGAGCTGTCAGGAGCAATGGCAATCCAGCAACAACTAGCAAAGAACTTAGGAAACACCTAAGGCTAAAGCAAGATTGTACGCTCAAGGAGTAACACTGGTTTATTACCAAGAAGCAAATATGTCTTGTTCTAGTTAGGCACGTAACAATGTAGTATGTTCTAACTTGGGCAGGTGTCCTTTATAGGTAGGAATTCTCAGATTGTCAGTGTCTGGTCTACTGAACACACTTTCTCTAATGCTCAGTGGGAACTTAACAGCAAAAACAAAAGAGTAAAGAAAGCTTATCAAGGTAACATGATAATAGAATAAAATTTGTGCAAAAATTTTCTTTATTTTAAATCAAACTTTTAAATTTTTTCTTTTTATTTAATGAAAGGTGGAAAAGCTATGGGAGGCTGGGAAGGAGGAATCCGTGTCCCAGGGATATTTAGATGGCCAGGAGTGTTACCTGCAGGCACAGTTATTGATGAGCCTACAAGCCTTATGGATATTTATCCTACAGTGGTTCATTTGGCTGGAGGGGCAGTCCCTCAGGACAGGTACAAACAAAGGCATCTTTATTCCTCCTTCTTTCCCAAAACAGTGGAAAATCTAGCTGGAAAACACATTCTATGACTTTGTTGATTTCTTTTTCAGTCCTGCTGCTTTTCTAGACACATCAATGTCTACGAGCTCAGTCACCTCTTCTCTACCTTTGAGATTCAGCCCCTACCTGCCACCTTCTGCAATCCCCTTTCTCGCCCAGAGCTGCCAGTTGCAGCAGAACAGAGGTGTGCAGAGGAAGCCTAGTGCTGTCCAGCCCAGCTCAGCCCTGTGTGTGTTTCTCGTGCTAGGGTGATCGACGGCCGGGACCTGCTGCCTCTGCTGCGGGGCGCGGCGGCGCGCTCGGAGCACCAGTTCCTGTTCCATTACTGCGGCGCCCACCTGCACGCTGCGCGGTGGCACCAGAAGGACAGTGAGTACAGAGCTGCCTCACAAAGAGCTACATCCAGTCTACAGGAGGGCACGTGGCTCCAACACATTTTCTCTGGGATTCCATCTTTCCAAGTAGCTCAGGTGTAATGGGGTATAAGAACTTGCTAGCATTGCCTGTATTGTACAGCACCAGGAGAAATTACAATACTGCTTTAACTAATAAGTGTAGAGTTGAAGCGCATCCAGAAATGAGCTCTAAAAAAAATTCACTTTTCCTTGTGATAACTGACATTGTTATAACCAGCCTCCTGTGATCCTTTCTTTCCTGCCAGCTGGAGCTGTTTGGAAGGCTCATTATGTGACTCCCATCTTCAGTCCTCCAGGAGCTGGGGCTTGTTATGACAGAGGACATTGCCCATGCTTTGGGGAAGGAGTGACCCATCATGAGCCTCCACTGCTGTTTGAGCTCTCACGAGACCCTTCTGAAGCCAAACCCCTCTCGGCCGACACAGAGCCCCTCTTTGACACTGTCATAAGGAAGATTGGCAGAGCCGTAGAGGAGCATCGCAGGACACTGACTCCAGTGCCAGAGCAGCTCTCTGTGTCCAACGTGGTGTGGAAGCCATGGCTGCAGCCCTGCTGTGGGACATTCCCGTTCTGTTGGTGTGATAAGGAAGGTGATAATAAACTTGTTGACCTGTAAAGGATAGCACCTGATAACTTTCTCAAATATGTATTTAGATTAAGAGTGTTTCCTTTGGGGGTGTTGACCCATGGGTCATTTGTTTCTCTAAACTGAGCCTTTATAAAATAATTGTTCCAGTGAATGGCGTGGTATTTAGTAAAGGTAGCTTTAAGTTGGACACTCAAGGAGGGATCAAGATAGGTGATCTGAAGACCATATTTTAACCAGCATCTACTGACAAGTGAATGAATAGTTCAAATGCACCGAAGCAGGCCAAGATTAGAGCTGTACGAGTAATGATTCTAAATGAATATTCAGAAGCTTTCCTTTGGGTTTTTGAGCTGAATTTCTAAGTGATTCCTGGACTGAGATCTCACTTAATTCTGTTATCCCTATCTCCCTTTTGTTATCCTGGTAATTCATTTTGTTATCCTTGTCTCTCCTTTTGTTATCCTGGCAATGCATAAGGTGACCCTAGAATAAATTTTTGCAGACTATTGCTTCCAAAATAATTAGAAAATAGTCTTGCCTGCAGTTCCTCAAAAAATCTTCCTTAGGAGAGGCATTCTTCTTCCCTTGTAGCTAGTGACTCCAGCAACAGTGATGATGACAGCTGATTGGCCTGGGCAAGGAATAGAGCTTGGAAACATGACAAGCTGGGCAGTGGCTTCTGTGTTCTCTGAGAAAGGTGAGACTCCTCTGGTTGGAGTCAGCCCTTTTGATGGAGAAGAAGTAAAGGAAAGGACTGTCTTTTTCCAAAGCTCCCTTTGCCTCCAGCTCCCTAAACAGCACTGGCAGGGGCCTTTTGACATTGACGGCCACAGCAGTGCCACACTGATAACCAGTTAAGTGATTTGGGCACAGGACTGCACAAGTTACCCTCCTGCCATGATCTCAGTCATAAATGTTTCCTGCTGGCAAGTACTATGTTCAGAAAACACCCTTTGAGAGATGGCAAACAGTAATTAGGAAAACAAGCAATAATTTGCTATGAAAAAGAGAAATGGAGAATTAAGGTATTTTTTGCTTCACAAGTTAGGTTTTCACTCCACCAAAGAGCTAGAATTACTTAGGTCTATCTTTTCACTTTTGTGGGTTTTTTTTGCTCCAGTTATTTCCTTCTTTAGATTAAAATAGTTGCTCCTAATTAAGTGGCCTTGCAAGTAATACTTTTCTTTGTAGGGCTGTAAAGACATCTCTTCACATAGACATGTTTACACGGGTATATCTGAATAGTTAGGCATCTGAGAACATAATTTGCCCATTTGTTTTACTTCAGTGTTTTTAACTATTCTTTGACTACACTGCGAGAACCAAATTATCTTGTTCTATAAACATACGGTTTATTTTGGTTTTATTTCCTCTTTTTTTTTTCCCACAATTCAGTCCCCAGGAAATCTGCAGGTAAACAAAGCCCTGCAGTTTAAATGCAAAATTTTATTTTATGCTGTGACTTCATGCATTTCAGGCAGTTATAATTCAACTAGATGCTCCATCAGTGCTATTGATGAGAAAGTTGCCCAGTCTTACTGTGAAAAATTCAAGACACTCAGTAAATCCATCACTTTCACATGTTCTGATTGCTGCTACTTCCTCCATTGTTAGAAATGTCTGGATTTTTTTTCTCATTTGAGTGTATTCTATTTAACTGGTTCTTTCTTGGAGAGATTTAAAGGTCTTTTCATATTCAAAATGAAGTGTTTTCTTTAGCTGAAATTACTGTAATCAGACTGGCATTTTCCAATTTTCTCATTTTCCATATCACTTCCATTCTCAAGCCAGTTTAGTGTGTGGGATTTTATATCCTCTCAATTTTTCAACACCTTTAGAAATGTACAGGTGTAACACCTGTGAATATGAGAGAACCAGTTTTTCTTGTGCTGAAATACTTCACAGCACTGTAGGATATCCATTAGGACTAGAGGGTAGTGGAAAACATCTGAGCTAGGATTTGTCCTGGACACTGGTGTTAGCACATGAAAGCACAGTGATCATCCCCTGCTGATCTCCAAAGTGCCATGGGATCAACCATTCAGGCTAGAACATACTTGGAGTGATGTCAGGCAATGATAAAGACTGCTTTGACAATGACATACTTGGACTCCTGCTAACTAGCAAATACTAATCAGTTTGCTCCCATGCCTGCTCACATTTTTTTTTTTTTAATTTTCCTACAAGATGAATTGGCTACCATTTCAGTGCAAATAGTTTGTTAAGTCTGACTTTTTCTGCTTAGTCACAAACCAGTTTTCATCTCACTGATTTATGCTGGTCATAGCCTAAGGTGACATAATAGTGTTCAAAAGAGGATTTCAAGAGCATCTTATAAAACTCCTAAGATCTAAATTTGGATACTGAAAATGTTTTCAAGCACAGGAGAAAGCAACATTTGAGCATGAAAATTAAGCTGTTAAAAACATAATTATCTCTTTTAGTTTGATAATTGGATATAAAATATGTGTCTGTTTTACTGAAATGAGATCTGTGAAGAACAAAAAAAAAAAAAAAAAAAAAAAAAAAAAAAAAAAAAAAACCACAAAGAATTTTTTCTTTTTTTG
>VWZP01005834.1:530454-567135 GCA_013396995.1 Dicaeum eximium
TATTTGCATTAGAATAAGAGCAATATTTTTAAGCTGGTTTTGAACTCTTCTGGACACACATTGGTCAAGTGTTTCAGCTTGACTTCAGCATGTAATCATCAAAAAGATCACAGTTTTCAATATTTCAAGCTAAGTCTCTGTGGATACCATGATAGAATATTCTGATAATTTGTCAGGCTTCAGAGATTAATATTTTTTTCCCTGGACATGCAAGTTATGTCCCTGGTATCTGTGATGTCTACACTTGAACACTACCTCAAACAAGACTGTCTGTGCTGGTAAATAGCATTGCAGGGGCAAATCAAAATATTAGTAATCGATGGCAGTACCTGGAAATGTCAAAATCAGGATTATAAATTTAAAAACTCACACAGCATCTGTCACTACCATGAAACTGAAGGGACACCATGTTGCCTCATAATTTCCACTACGTGTCATAGCATCACATGTATTTTACAAATAAGCCTTTTTATCCTATCGAAAAGAAGCAATTAAAGTTATTGTTGTAAATTACTAGTAATATTTAAAGAACTTACTTGCCTGCTTTTCAGGATTTCACTTCAGTTTGCATTGTTTTGTCGCTGGGGCTTCACTGTTTTGTTCTTGCAGACTTTAGCATCCTCCACAGTTTGTTGATAGTTTTTGTTATAAAGGATTTTATTAATCTCAGCAGAAGACTGGAATACTTGCAAAATTCAAACATGAGCCAGTTACAGAGGTGACTTTCTAGCATTAGGCAGTTCATTAATTTCTTACTAGTCATTGCTACAATTAATGAATTATTTATAACACAAATTTGCAAGTATTTTTAAAATGAAAGAAGTTGAGAAATCAAGAAAAAATGTTGATAACCAGGAGATATGGAAGCTGATTTCAGCTGATGATCAGTCTTTCTCTGGAGGCCAAACTAAAGATGCTGGTAACAAAGAGTGCTTTAAAAGCATCACACCACCTTATTATGCTTCTGATTATGGCAGATGGCCAGAGACACAAGAGCCTTTCTAGCTGGACAGAGCGAATTTCCACAGATGTGAGAGTAAGAAATGGTGTGATCAGATCTGCCCTGGAATAAAAGGGCCAACCCAAATCCCTACTTTCTTCACCAAGTCTTTGCAGAGTGGATCCTTCCCTTGAGTCTTGGTTTGTAATCCAGGAATTTTCTGCTGCGTCCTGAATTGTAACATTTCTACCTAGTTTTCCAAGTCCCTTAAAAAAAAATCTTTCTTATTTCTGAAGCTTTCCTTTAATGTCTTCTCCCTAATGTATGCAAGCATCCTATTCTCAACAGTGGAGCTTCAACCTAATTCCTTGCACTCTCATTTCTTTACCCCTTTTCCCAGCTATCAATTACTTTTTGGGCGGATGTTTTTAATGAAAATATTGCAGTAACTACTGCTATATATTGATAATATTGAAGACTCTAATGCTTCCCTTGATTTCTGTACACCACACCCACCAACGATGTTGTGAATACCATTGTAATTATCATGGGCTAGTTAGTAAGTTTTGCTTTCCCCTTCTTGCCATGGTGTTTTTTATTGATATTTATTTTGTCCTTTCAGCAAGAATATGCCTACATCAAGAATCTCTCTCCTGTTTTTAGCCTTTCTTTGAATAAAGCCCTCATTCAGTGTATTACAGAGTAACACATTTATACTCTCTTCTTAAACCAATATAAGCACACATAGCCAGTAAAAAGAGGGGTCCAGTACAGCAGCTGGATTTACATTATCTACTTTAGAACAATTCTTCCTTACCCAACACGTGTTACCAGGGGAAGACAGGGAAGCCCTCCCCTGCAGCAGGCAGGAGGGAAGTAAATGCCTTTGCACACTTTTTTAAACAAGACTGACACCTGCCAATTACTCTGATACAATTATATGAGCCATGGTTTTGATAACCCCTCTTTAGAAGCAAAGGTCAGAAAGGCTGAGGTGAAGAGGGAAGTGACAACAAAGCTCCTGCAGTGAGTGAGCATGGAGTAGGTAAAAGACTGGGGGGGCTGTTTGAATTTTGGATTGTTTGGGTTTCTTTTTTGTTGTTGTTTTCCTCCTTTTGGTTGGGTTGTTTCGTTCTGTTAAAAAAAAACTGTGATTAGGGTTGCAGCAGTATTTGATAGGGAGAATCAGCAGAGTACAATAATTAACAAGCTGTGCTTTCCTTCCCTTTTAAGTGTTTCAAACCAAACTCCAGTTTTTGGAGGTTATCATTATTGTTGTTATTATTGCTTCATAGGGATAGACACAAAGCATGATTTACCTCTGGTTTGCTTCCCTGTATTCTTCCTCTAGCAGCCATGCCCCTAGCTGCTGCTCTTTTAATCTAATTCTTCTGCTCTCTTTCTGGTTCTGATTTTCCAGTTGTGCGCTGCTCTTGTCCTGGCTGGAGAGAAAGTTTTGTGTTCCTATGTGAGTAGTTTGAAGCCAAAAGGCACAATTAGACCTTTTAGACCAGGGACTGCTCATCATAATGTGAAAATGCTCGAGGTAATTTACAGCCTAGGGCCAGACCATCCCTTGCTGCTGTTGCTCTAAAGGCAGTGCTGCTGTGCAGTGTGGTGGCCATAATAAATTTAAAAATGTGGGTAACATGCCACGAGAACATTACTTAATGACAATGCACAAATCTAAGTGGTAATACAATCATGGTACCAGAGAGCAAGGACTGATATTTTCCAGGCCACTAAAAACTGTATCCTCCCTAGTCAGCACTCTTGAAGCTGATTCCCTGAGAATGCAGAAGAGAAAGGAGGGGGGGGAAGGAGAGGCTACTCATGATCTCCTGCTTTTGACATCCTCGCAAGGGCATCCCTTGTATTTTGGTTGGTGAGCAGCACCTGTTTCTGGCTCACCAGCTGCAAGTGCTGAGAAACTGGATGTGCTCACACCAGCTGGGAGTTTTTAATTTTTTCTCTGTCTTTCCCCGCTTGTTGCCTCTCCTGAACACCTGTATACCTAGAAGCTATGGAAGAAAGGGGTCAAGAGGGTGAAGCAGTATGTGGCATATGGTATGTTGATCGTGTTTCCTTCAGAGCCATAATGTAATATGAAATTAGCATTTTAAATTACATTTTAGTGTACTGTTTACTGAGATGAAGCTGTTCTGTAGCATGCTATTCTACAAGGTGGAAAGCAAGGGTCTCTTTTCAGCCAACAGCTAAGCAGAGAGAGACTTTTGTACATAACCAGTAAATAATGCTATATATGTAATAATTGTAATTCACTTTTTAAATATTTAAATAAGTGTTAAAGAATTTGGAGTTTTACTCTGGTTTTGCAACAATGTGCAATTTTTTTCTTTCACTATCTGCAGTTAGACAAAGAAAACAAGAAGGCAAATTCTTTTGCTGTGTGTAATTACAGACTTTTAGCTTAATCAACAAGGATTTATTCCAAATTTTTCTGTTGGAGTTGGATCTCTCTTAGCATTTTTAAGAAGAAGTTCCTTTCACTCTGGTGGATTCCCAGTGAGTAGTGGCATTGCCAGGCTTTTGGGCCTGATGGTGAATCATGGGATATGCCTATCTTCAATAAATATTTTGCTAATGAGTAGATATTTTTGAAGTGGAAGTTTGTATTTTTTTATTCTCTGTAAATTTCTCTCTTCTTTTTTTCTTCAGTTCAACATATCTAGAATGATTAATTCTAATCAAGGAATACATTCAGCAAGTGAAATAGAGGATGGGACTGCTAAACTACAGTTGGGGAAGAATGGAATCATTTTCTAGCAGTTTCGGGCTTGAAGCTTGCTTTCTGTAAAGCAAAGCTGAAAAAAAAACCCAAACCAGAGCCTACACAAGGCTGCTGGTTAGAGAAAGTTGTTACCGATCCATGTTGTGTTAGGTCCACATACTTCAGCCCCATAATAAATTAAGCAAAACTTTTTTGGCTAAATCTCTTCAAAGGACTGTTGAGGCAGCTGCAGACTTTGTGGCATTCCTGGCAAGAGGAATCAATTCCTCTGAAAGTTGATTAAGCCTTCATTTATGGTTGACAAATTAAGAGAAAGAAATGATAGAGCACTCACATGCAGTTACAGCTGCCAAAAAGAATAAGTTTTGGATAAGGTTTTCAGATAATCAAAATTGTTTAACGTCAGTGTGTCCACACTGCCCTGGTTTAGGGAAAATTTAAGATAAAAGCTCCAAAAGATTTAAGGAAAGGAAATGAAATCTTGCGAATTCAATGAGGATCAATTGGGCAAGCTTTGGTTCATATCCCTGCACTTCATGGCATCCCATGGCCTTTAGATGGTTTTGCCTTCAGGGAAGAATTTTTTTTTTTTTTTCAGTATTCATGTCATTTCATACAATTCTTCTCTTGTCTATTCTGTCTTCCTGTTTCATTTTTTCCCCTGATTTTGCAACTTCTTCAAGATAAATTTTGGACGCTTGGCTTAAGGAGCCCTTTCCAGACACTGTGTGTAGCTGGGGGTGCAGTAAAATCCACAATGAAGCCATTGCTATAATGACCAGCAAGACTCCAATCACCTTTGTGCTCCTGTCCCACTCATTCCAGGAGCCTTAACAGGAGCATCCTACAGCTCCATACAGGGGTTGCCTGGGGACACTTGTAATTATCCACCTACTCATTCTACTGGGAGCATCTGCAGAGGTCAGTGCAAATGTCAATAAAGAAATTCAGACACAAAATTCCTTTGTGAAATAATAAAAATAATGATAATAACCCCTGAAAATGATACTCTTGTTATAAAACTCGAGGACCTCTGTGCATATTCAGGAGCTCCATCTCCTGGTGCTCTTTGGTTGCTGTTTGCACCTATACTGAGCTCTCATAAAAGTTATAGAATAGTAGTTCAAAAACTGTTGTAAAATTTTTTTTTTTAATGTTACCTCTTTACCTTTGCTTTTAGGAGCTATCTAAATATTTCACTATAATTTTATGCCTGTTTCCAAGAATCTGTCTATCAAGTCCTTCAAAACCGAACTTTTTACTGATACTGGCTAATGATCTTGGTATCAGAGATGTGGGGGACTATGGCAATGATAAAATGAAGTATAAAAAAAAATTACCTCTTCCTAATGAAGCTCATTAAAAAACGTACTGATAATAGCAGCATTCATTATTAATATGTTCATTTATCTAGATACAGTACATTTCAAATTATGTACAAAATACATGTTCTAAAGTATTTCCTACTGCAGTCACATTATTAGATGCATGCTTGAGAAAATTTCTGAGACTTAGAACCTTGAAAACGAAGAATGACCACAAAAAGCTGCATGGAGGTGACAGTGCATCCAAGGAGATAGGTGTGGACGAAACCATCTTGTAGTAGTTTTCCCTTCTACTTGGCAAGAGGTTTTCAGGTGAAGTGTATTTGGAGCTCTGGGCTTTCTGGTTTTCTGAACCCTAACCCTAGGCTGAGCTTTAAATGTTAATGGGGTTGAGAGTGGATCCTGGGAGAAAGGTATGGATGGAACCATATTGTGATAGTTATCTCTTCTACTTGGCAAGAGGTTTTCAGGTGAAGTGTATTTGGAGCTCTGGGCTTTCTGGTTTTCTGAACCCTAACCCTAGGCTGAGCTTTAAATGTTAATGGGGTTGAGAGTGGATCCTGGGAGAAAGGTATGGATGGAACCATATTGTGATAGTTATCTCTTCTACTTGGCAAGAATTTTTCAGGATAAATGTGTTTGTAATCCTGGGCTTTGTGGTTTTCAGAACCCCAACCCTAGGCTGAACCCTAACCCTAGGCTGAGCTTTAAATGTTAATGGGGTTGAGAGTGGATCCTGGGAGAAAGGTATGGATGGAACCATATTGTGATAGTTATCTCTTCTACTTGGCAAGAGTATTTCAGGTGAAGTGTGTTTGGAGCTCTGGGCTTTGTGGTTTTCTGAACCCTAACCCTAGGCTGAACCCTAACCCTAGGTAGAGCAGTAAATCTGCATGGGTCTGAGACTGGATCCAATGAAAAAGCTGTAAAGGGAAACATATTTTGTTAGTTTTCTCTTCTACTTGCAAGAGTTTTCTAGGTGAAGTGTGTTTTGCACTGTGGGATTTGTGGTTTTTTGAACCCTAACCCTAGGCTGAACCCTAACCCTAGGTAGAGCAGTAAATCTGCATGGGTCTGAGACTGGATCCAATGAAAAAGCTGTAAAGGGAAACATATTGTGATAGTTTTCTCTTCTTATTGGCAAGAGTTTTTCAGGTGAAGTGTTTTTGGAACTGTGAGCTTTGTGGTTTTCTGAACCCTAACCCTAGGCTGAACCTTAACCCTAGGGAGAGCTGGAAATCTGCATGGGGCTGAGACTGGATCCAAGGAGAAAGGTGTAAAGGGAATCATCTTGTGGGAGTTTTCTCTTCTACTTGGCAAGACTTTTTCATAGGAAATGTGTTTGGAGGTCTGGGCTTTGTGGTTTTCTGAACCCTAACCCTAGGCTGAACCCTAACTGACCCTAACCCTAGGCAGAGCAGAAAATCTGCATGGGGCTGAAAGTGGATCCAAGGAAAAAGCTGTGGAGGTAACCATATTTTTGTAGTTTTCTCTTCTCCTTTGCAAGATTTTTTCAGGTGAAGTATTTTACTGCTCTGGGGTTTGTGGTTTTCTGAACCCTATCTCTAGGCAGAAGATTATATTTGTACATTATTGAGACTAGATACAAGTAGAAAGGTATGGAGGGAACCATATTGTGCTCAGTTTTTGGTCTACTTTGCTATACTTTTAGAAGGAACTCTGTTTGGAACTCTGGGCTTTGTGGTTTTCTGTACCGTAACCCTAGCCTGAACCCAGCCTTTGGCACAGCAGTGATTGCTGCTTATGAAATATGGCTATAACATGCAAATTTCCATAATTCTGTGGTGCAAATATGAAGGAATGAGATCATGGTGAAATATCAGTTAACAAATCTAGTAGATTTGTTATGAAATGAGAAGTCATGCTATGCTATGTGTTTATTACTAGTACAGTTATCTATATATATATAGATGGCTTGAGAGAATGATGTGTCCTTTTTCCAGGCTATCATTTTCTTGGATGTTGTGAACAGACTCTTGTTCCCTATGCTGCATGGGGTTTTGTTGAGGGACATACCTGAGATACTTTGTCTTTTTCCTCCACTTTTTTTTTTTTTTTTTAATAATAAAAACACATATACCCATGGAAAACTCATTTCTAAGGAATCAAGGTATCTCAAAAATACATAATACATATAAAACACAGAACTTTTCTAGCTGAGTTGTAGGTAAACAGATTTTTGTAAATTTCATGGTGATATGCTCGACAAAACTAAGAGGGGCGGTATGCCATGAATTCCTCTGTGGTACGTTTTTATCAGAGATGGCATTTTCTCTTTAGGACCCCTAACATTGATGGTCTGGCAAAGGATGGAGTGAGATTTACTCAGCTGTGTGTTTTCTGAGCAGAGTCACTTTCCTGACTGGCAGATACCCTGTCAGGTCAGGTCGGGCCTCTCTCCAATGGTTTGCTGCAGTTAGTCTAGCCAGTGTTTGTACTGAAAATCCCCTTAAATAAACCATGTTAAAGAGCAGCAATCTCGGGATTTGGCATCTCAGTGAAATGGGCAAAATTAGGGATGACTGGTGATTGATTTCTATGGGAAAATCCCCATATAAAACACATTATGTGTTGCTAAATAACACAGAAATGGACAAAAATCCAAACACTACATAGCACCCAGAGGTAGAAAAAGAAAGAAGAAAATTGTGTGATGTTGTATGTTCAGTGGCACCAGGATTATATTAAATGTTATATTTTTAATATCCTGGCAAATGTTTTCTCAGTGAGATGTGTCAGGCTGTAGAATAGTTCTCAGCAATTGTGTCTTAAAACAGATTTACTTCAGCCATGTAAATTTATGACAGAAGACTTCAGCCACTACATATAACAGCAATAATCAGTGTAGCTTCTGCTGTGATTCTGACTCACTTAAGTAGAAATGTAATAATGAACTCTATATTTCAGAAGTGTGTTCCCCCAACTCTGTAAGCCTTTTGTTCTAGATAAAACTTATTTGCCGCCTTTTTTTTTGGCTTTTTTTTGGGGTTTTTTGTTGTTGTTGTTGTTGTTGTTGTTGTTGTTGCTTTGTTTTTTGTTAACATCATATTTTGATAGAACTTTGATTGTAAGAAGTTGCCTAATATCCAAATGTAGGTATCTTCCTGCCATTTGTAGACACTCCAGCATAGCTGAGGCATCTGCATTGGGCTAGCATATGATGACATGGAACGTGGAACAGACATAATTTTGGAGGTCAAGCAGAATATCCTAGAGCATAGGAAATGGCTTATAAAAAGGCACTAGGCTCAGGCAACTGAGTCCCATCCATTAGAAAGCACAATCTGAGATGACTGGAAATCTGAAATCTGGCTTGTTTTATTTTAAAGACTATTATTCCTCTCTAGGCATGGCATCCAGCACTCAATGGCAGGCTCTCTTCTGGAACAGTGGTCTGGGAGGACTCCCACCAAATGAAACTATTTTTGCCAGAATACTCTACCAGCAAGGTTATTCTACAGCACTTGTAGGTATGAGACAAAGAAAGTTGTTGCCTTTTCATTGTTTGTTATTCTAATTAGGTTACTTCTGTAAATGCATTTGTTGTCAGAATGTCCAGGATCAGATAAACTGTGTTTTCTTGTATGCATAACTTTCAAAATTGGTAGGGTTTTCAGAGCACTATCCACAAGTGTATTGGTTTTGCACTCAGATGATCCTCCTTGCAGTATTTACTCTTGTGATTGCAAAACTTGCCAATTTATTCCCAGTAAAATGGAAAATAATCTGTCTCACCGTCTGTGGTCTCCTTCATTTCATCTCCTGGTTCTCCAGCTATGGTTTCACCAAGTACTGGAACTGTATCCTGATGAGAAATCATTATATCACTGAACAACCAATGAACCTACAAAAAACTACTTCTAATAGGCTGAAGGAGGCAATTACATTCATTGAAAGGTAATTAGCAGAGGTGAGGAGCAGACGGGGTGGGGGGAGCAAGTGATACAAAGGGGTCCTGGCTAAATACTGTGCCTTCTGTCAGTAGGAACAGAAAAATGATCTTGAGATGATGAATGGACTGTCATACAAAGTGTCATGTGAAGTTAATGTTTTACAAACAGGAGAGTGATAGTGAGTTTTTAGTTCTGTGGTTTTTGTTTATTTTTTTCCCCAAAGGTGTCCTTCATTTATTATCAGTAACCTCAGTTGGAACTGAAAAAACTGCTAAGTCTTTAAAACTATACATGCACAATAAACATCTGGTATCATCTATTCTTTTATCTTTTTGGCACTTCTATAACAGGTGGAAAAGGAATGGGAGGATGGGAAGGAGGAATCTATGTTCCAGGTATAGTTAGATGGCCAGGAGTGTTGCCAGCAGGGACAGTCACTGATGAACCTACAAGCCTTATGGACATTTATCCTGCTGTAGTTCAACTGGCTGGAGGGGCAGTGCCTCAGGACAGGTACAGAGGTGGCTTCATAAACCATGTTGCCTCTCTTTCTTGATTTAGACAGAAGGTGACTGTGTCATGCATCCTAACAGCCACACATTAAATTATCTTTGTTTCTAAACCAGGCAATTCTCTAGCTTTCTTTCTGCACACCTTTCCCCATCTTGTCTGCCTATGTGAAAAAGGCAAAGAAAAAAAAAACCATACATTTTATCAAGGGTTATTTAGCTAACTCAGTTCTCCTATCACTGAAAAGCAGCTTGGTTGATTTGGGACACTAGGATGACTGAAAAAACCAAACTTCTCTAAAGGACATGAGAAGGTGTGGGTGGCTAAGCCATTTCAGCAAAAAGTATAGAAGTACTGGTAGATTGTAACAAAACATAGTTACAACCCAGATTGTAACTGAATTACTAGGCAATTCAGTAAGTGGCTTCTTTTTTAAAAATTATTTTTACAAAGCCTGGAGCTCACGGAGCTGTCAGCGATTTCCATTTCAGGTGGCAAAATTAAAACCTGTGAACTGTGCCTTCACTATTGTTATCACTTCCAGGAAAATTACAGTAATGGTGTCTGATCTCCTCAGGCAGGATGCGTGAACTAACTGCAAATGCAAAAACTTCCAGTAACTGCTAATTACTGGTCTCCTCACATTCATCCAATTAAAAATCTCAGGGCTCATTAGCTAAACAATATCTTGGTTTAGTGATGACACTTGAAATCTCAATGCTGCACACATAGAGTGAGTACTGCTCATGCTTCAGCTGCAAATTTAAAATTCTTAAGCTGTCTGGTGACTCTGGTCCTCTCCCTCAGGGTCATGGATGGGCACACCTCGCTGCCCCTGCTGCAGGGGCAGAGCAGCACTCCAGGCACGAGCTCCTGTTCCACTGCTGCAGTGTGTTCCTGTATGCAATGCGCTGGCACCAGAAGGACAGTGAGTATAAACATCCCCCTCCTGCAGGCCAGAAATTATGTCAGGTTCTCTGGATTCCAATAGAATATAATGTAAAAATGTACATATACACTATATATATACGTATGGAATACGTTCATTGTCTCAAACTCTGAAGTCTTCTGCAAGACCTCCATGTTAGTTGTCCTTCCTTGCCTGAGATGAAGGGGTTTGATTCTTGGGAAGTAGAGCTTCAAGAATCTCTCATTATTCTCAGAGATCTCTCTTTGTTTCTCTGTAATGCACATCATTTTTTGTGAACACAGAATGCTTCTGGGCAGAGAAAGCTGTGTCTGACTGCCCCAATTCCTGGATAATATTCCTGCTGGAAGAGTCATGCCACACTTCCTTAGTGAGAGGCTAAATTCATACTCCAATCAAAGGGGCATTTGAAGGTTCTCCTGATGTTCTCCTTACCTGAATTACATTGCTTGTTCTTCTAAGCTATATAAGTCCTACTTAAGTGGCTATGCATACAACATGCAGATGCAAGGTGGATTTTGTGGTATTTCATTCTCCTATGAAGCCATGTGCACATCTAGATTTCTTATGCATGCCTTGCTACAATTTTTCCCATTGAACTGTTTATGGCAAGGGGCCTGAAAACACTGCCATGTTCTGCATATAAAAGACCAGCTAATCAAATATGTAGCTCAGCTTTCAGCCAGGCCAAAAATTTTTATCTTTTGCTCCAACTGCAATTTCTTCTGATCAGAGTCTGTTTTAGTTCATTTACAAGTACGTCACACTTACAGTATTTATTTATTATCTGTTAACATCTGTCTCTTGATCAGCCTAGATACAAAGCCATTGTGTCTTGATGTCACCCAGGCAGGACCTATCCTTTAAGGCCTTCAGTAAAGCCAGGAGAATTCTTTGTTTATATGTGAAAGAGTCCTTTCCTTTACTTCTGCACCATAAGTCTTATTAGTGACAGCCCATTTCTTTCTGCTCATTAAACTGATTGATTGTTACAGGATGGGTTTGAGACATGTTTGGATTGAAGCAGCAGGTTTCCTTTCCCTTGGATATACTAAATTAACACACTGCCCTAACATGCACATGCAGCCTTCAGATTCTGTCAGAGATACTTCAGTAGCAAATTGCATATCCCTCTTTGCCTCTTGGAGATGAGTGAAACCCCCACTGCCTTTATCAGCATTGATTTCTACTACCTTTTTTTTTCTTTTATCCTTCTGTAACCCAGCTGTCTACGCAGCTCACCAACACAGGTTAATTAAAATCAGCCTCTACCCTTCAAAGTGAACTAACAAGGACTTGTCTGTCTCCCACTCTGCAACTCCAGTAATTATTTGCAGCTGTGAAAAGTGAATGTTAAAATTTAGCAGAATCAGAACAATTCCCCCCAGACACTCTACACTCACTACTCCAAGTGGTCATACAGTGTATAAATTATAAAAATTTCAGCTCAATTATTTATGGAAAAGAATGACTATGTAACTCAGCTTTTGTGAACTGATCACAAGTTCCTATGTAAGTCCATCTGTCCATCTCATATAATAAATGGTTATTTTAGTAATATCATAACAGCACTCCAACTAGAGCTACATACTCAGAAAAAATGCATGTCCCAGGGAGTGCTTGTTTAACTCCTTGTAAGAAATATTTATTCTGCCTCACCAACAGACATAAGAAGCAAATCCCATGCTCTGGGCACCCTGATATCACAGAGGATGCTTGCACTTTTGTCATGAGACAAACTTTGTTTTAGTAACAAATCAGGGATAAACTTGAGGATGCAGAGCACATCCAGCCACCAGAAAGCAAATACTCAAACAGACCTAAGGAGTATCTGCTTGCCCTAGTAAGTGTCAGAAAGTTGAAAGATTTCATCCTTATCTCCAGGTCCATGATATTCTGAGCTGAAAAGGGCCCATAAGGATCATCAAGTCCAACTCTTAAGGAAATGACCCATTTGGGGATTGAGCCCACAACCTTGGCAATATCAGCACCATGCCCTAACCCTTTTTCTTTCAGAAAACATTCTTTATCCTTTCTTTCACAATTTCAGAAATGGAGCTACCTAACACTTATCTTCATTTTCTTACACCAAAACATTTCAGAACCTTTGAGATGGTGTCTCTCCTTAAAAGTGCAGAAGCAGGATGTGGAAACTCTGTGGTGAAAATAAAGATACAGAACCAGCCAGCTAGCCAACAACTGGATATTTTAATCTAAGATATTACCTAAACCTTAATATCTGGTATTTGTTCCCCTTCACCATTTAAGAAGGTTTAAAATTTTTATTTTTTCACAAAATATTGTTCTAGCATAGTGACAAGAGAGAGGCTGAAGAATTAAACTGCAGGCTCCAGACATAAAGAACATCTCTGGACACAAGAGAAGAAAGAAAGAAAATTTCAGCTGACTCCACTGAATGAAGAGGAAAATTCCATGTAGGGACAATGCAGTTGTCAGCTCTTTAATGCTTTGAGCACAGAAGAGACTCCAAGTGGTGAATGTCCCTTTCTTCTTGTCTCCTTTTCCAGACATAGTGTCTAATTGCTGTCTTCTTGCTGGGCACATCCTTGCCTCTGAGTTCACTGTACTGCTTTCTAAATGTGGGGTAAGGAATAGGAGAAAAAGGAGGAGGGAGGGAGGAGTAAAATATCCCAATGAACTGCATTCAGATGTAGTGCTAGTAATTTACTACTTATTCACCACAAGTTAAAAACGTGTGCTTATCCCATGGTCACTACAAGAGTTTGATGAAGTACAAGCTCTAAAGCTGTGAACTATTTGCCTTCTTCATGTTAACTTAAAACCTAGACTCCAGATTTTACTGTTTTAAAGGCCTGCAATTACCAGCCTTTTTGGAAGTGTGCTGGAACATGTGCAGAGAAATAAGCTGTTCTCAGGTTCTGCCTAAATGTACTTCACTCAGCTGTACAGAGCCAGAAGAAGAACTACCTAGCAATATATACACCCAGAACTTGGGGACTGCATTCTTCATTCCCCCCCCTCACCCCCCAAGAGGCATGAAAAGTTTTAAAGGGGAACCAGAAAGTGGCAGACTCCATCTGCACTGAATATATTGGGTTAGCCATCCCCAACCATGGGCACATGGTACCCAGAGCCACAAAAAAAATTGAATCCCTGCCAGTTTCCACAACACCTTTTCCCTGTATGCAGCAGCCATGACATAAGCTTCCCCTTGGAACAACAAAGCAGATCACTTAAACATGAGCCAACCTTTCAGGGACCACACCCCAGCTCCTAAAGCCATTAAGCTGCTCAAATGTCCTTCCTCTGTGACAGGTGGCACCATGTGGAAAGCTCATTATGCTACTCCAGTATTCCAGCCAGAAGCCTCTGGGGCCTGTTTCAGAAGAGGAATTTGTCCATGTTTTGGGGATGGTGTAACCCATCAGGACCCTCCACTGCTGTTCAATCTCTCACAAGATCCATCTGAGACAAATCCTTTGTCAGCTGACATTGAGCCCTTGTTTGACACTGTAATGAGGAGAATAAGAAGAGCTGTGGAAGAGCCTTGCAAGATTCTGACTCCAGTTCAGCATATTATTGTAAAGAGACAGCAGCTGTCTCTTTACAGTAATATGTGGAAGCCATGGCTGGAGCCATGCTGTGGGATGTTCCTGTTCTGTCAGTATCATGAAGAAAATAACAAAGCATAGTCTAATACTAAAGTACAGTTAGCTTTAAAGAAATTGATAATTTTTCATATTCACATGACTACAGTCGTAAAGGGATTAAAGATTAAATTATACTGAGATAACTGAAAGGGACATTAGTGATTGTTTTTGGTCAACCTTTTCTCTTATCCAGAGAAATTAAGTAAGCCTGTGGTTTGAAAAAAAAAAAAATAGGGGTCATCTCTATAATATATCCCTCAAGTGAAAAATTCAGGATTAAATACCAAACAAATGAAAGAAAATTTATTTTTGTACTGACTTACAACGCAAGCAAATGATGATTGATAAAAAAGCAAATTTTCAATAGCAGTTGTCTGTACAGTAGAGTACAGTTCTTGTTGATAGAACAGGACTGAGCCCAAGAGGGTATCTCTATTCATAGATATTCATAGATATTCATAGATATTCAATAGATAGGCTTTATCTATTAAATGAAAAAAACCTGTTGCACAGAAATGAAAGGATGATGACAATGAAAAAAAAAAGAAAAATAAAATTGCACATTTAATTTGGAAATATAGTAAAATGCAATGGCAGCTCAAAAATAAACACCTACTAATATACAGCAATTTTTTGCTTCATCATCTGTACATTCATTTGTCTGTCATGTAAGAATTCATAGGGAAAAATGAACTGACAAGTATGTTTTAAAAATTAGATAGCTAAAGTTAACATCTCAAGATCAGCAGCAAAGTACCTAGCTATTCTGAAATGTTAAACCACAACAATTCTTACTGATATGTGTTTTCCACATAGTTAGATTGTCTCACCTGTGAGAGCATTGAAAATCATCACCCTGCTGCCTTGAGAAGATTGTGAAATTTGGGACCCACCTGCAATTCATAATGCATGTCCCACTTGAGTTACAATGCCTCTGATTTCATAGGAGTGCCATCATGCCCCATGAAGAATACTCTTTGTTTTGTGAAAAAACACCCTGTTTTCAGCAGGAGATGTTAAAAATAATTCACCTCACAGTCTAATCACTTCTGGGTAGAGGTCATCTTCCCCCAGCCAAACAAGTGTCAGCACTCTGTACATCAGGGAAAAGGAGGGTATTAAAATACCTAATCCTCTCTTGCTGCCCTTAGGTTAAATAAATTTATCTCTCAAGATATAATCCTAACCATGCTCTTGCAGGGATTTTGTGTCAAATCAGATATTCAAATGGAGGTTCCTGTATTTTTTCTTCCTCAAAAACAGGAGATTGTGGGCAAAAGACTTTCTGAACACTGTGTATTCAACTCCTACTGTACAGGTAATGGTCACCCAGGCTTTAAAAAGTACCAAGCGATGGTAAGAGCTGCAGAGCAGGTACTTCAGGTGATGTGTTTCCTTAAAGCTTGCTGTGTCAAGGAGCCACCCCAGTGCAGCTCTATTCAGGACCAAGGTTGCCTGTGTGTCATCTTTTGCCTTTTAGAAGCAGGAAGACACAAGAAGGCCCATAGCAAGGCTCTCTCTCAGCTCCTGAGCTGCCACAGCAGATCCCTTTCCCCAGCTTTGGCACAGAAGAGAGTGAGTGCAGGCCTGGATTATGCACCCTTTGCAGGGTCTTGGGAACCTCCTGACTTAACCTCAGTGTGCTAGGTCAGGGGTGCGGTGAGCCACTGCTGTTTAAACAGCACAACAGAGGTTGTGACCATGATGCAGCACCAAATTCCTCTAAAAAGCAGATCAGGCATTTTCCAGGTTATTTGCCATTTCACCTTTTCTTTAAAAGGTCACCAATAAAGTTACATGGAAAACGTTTCACATAAATCATAGGGCATGCATGAAAATGAACTGCTTGGATGCCTCAATGTCACACTTAATAGAAGTATCCAAAAATATGTTTGTTCTCACTTCTTGATAGTGTTTAAATCTGCACCAGCATTGCTACACACTTGTCAGATTTGACACTTCTCTGCGGCTGACAGGGACTGAAACCAGAGCAGCTGCATTTCTCTGGATTCATGCAGGGAGAAAAGAGCATAAAAGACCACACATTTTAAAGCCAGCTTGGCTGATTCAGAGATGGAGGGCAAGTTCTACTGCTCAGTAGGGAACAAAGACAAAAGCTGTCAAGCCAGACAGTTCAGTAGCATCTACATTATCAGTTATAGTATCAGGAAAAAGTTTTTCACCTAGAAGGAGGCTGAGTACTGGGGCAGGTTCCTCATGCACAGCACAACCCATCTGAGTTCAAAAGGCACTGGGCTAATGCTCTCAGGCACATGGTGTGACTCTTGGGATGTCCTGCACAGGGCCAGGAGGTGGACTCAGTGATCCTGCTGGGTCCTTTCCAACTCAGCGTGCTCTAGGACTTAGACAAAAGAACATGCCCAGTCTCACATTAGGCCATGATGAGAGCATTTACCAGGGGGTGGGATGGTGTTCAAGCACCTACTCAGCATGCAAGCACAGCTCAAACTTTAGGAAGTCAGACTAGGAAGGCCAGTACATCAGCAAGACCCAGAATTCTGTCTCTAAACACAGTGTGAAAAATCACTCTGTGTAAATGCAAACATTAAACATTTGTCTAACACCTCATCCCTCTGAAAATTAAATTTGCTGAGCTGCTGTATAGAGTCAGATGCTAAGGAGTCACGTAGATATCCATGTTGCCTTTCTGACATCCAAACACAGAAATTTTATCTTGGCTGGCATCTGTGGAAAACCAGAGGAATTTTCAGGCAGGAGGAGGAAAATTTAGGGCCGACAGCATAGATAACCAGCTTTTGTCAACTGTTAGGAGGCCTCAGCCAGGCACAGGGAAATGTGCTTTTCCCACACAGAGAGGGAGAGGGCAGACAATGCACACAGAGGATCTGCAGGTAAGGAGGAGAGCAAAGTAACTGGAAATTGCTGAATTGGATGCACATCACTTCAAAAGACAGGGGAGACAGGAGAGAAACTATCTTCACTTCTAAGTTCCTTTCACTGTCTAAAGCTAAATATATCTTAAAATGTACAAGTTTTGAGGAGACAGTGGTAAGCAGGAAAAGGAGGATAATTATTTTACCTGTTTCATGCAGATCCTAGCCATAGATTAGTTGCAAATCTCTTTGTATAAATTTTAACAAGAGCATTTAAGCTCTGCAGAAGCTGTTCTTCTGATTGTCTGGAAAATGTATATTCCCCGTAAAACAGATGAACCCAACATCACACCCAAGTTGTCCTCATGAACCCCTTCACATACAATGCATTAATGGGCAAAAGCTTCGTCACAAAACCTTCTTGAATAACACTGGAAGGAAGGAACTCTTATTTCAGTTCTGTAGGTTTCCTTGAAAAATCATCTATAATGATATTTTTCAAAATATATTAATATAAGAATAAAGCTTAAGTTGTACGTTTATTTTCTAATGGTTTCTCCATTTCCAGCAAGGCACGAGGATTACATAAAATGGCATATTAGGAAAACCTGAGACAACTGGCCAATCTCTAAGCCATTGTTAGCCATACAAGAATATCCCTGCACATGGTTTAATATAGACACCACAGAGAGGGAAGTATTACTCTGTAACAAATGAAGTTTGTTTTACTGAAAGTGCTGTGGCTGTACTGTGGAAATATTTGACATTCATGTTGTATGAAACTGACTTCCACTTAACTCGTTTGATCATTATTAAATGACATTTGGAATTGTTTCATTAGACTGACTCAACAGAGTAATTGTCAAGTCTCACAGGAGTGAGACAATAAGCTTCTAAGAAGCCTCACTTCACCACGTTTTAAATATTAGACACATTGCTTTGCTCCCTGCTGGGACTCAAGGGAGTGCCAGCACACAGATCACGAGATCCCATCTTCCAAGGGTGCAAAATAGTTGTGTAACAAATAAACTGAGAAAAGTAATTTGAGCTCAAAATTTATCCAGCTTGACATTTCCAAGAACTCTGGGTATATTTGACAGGCATTTACATAAATGACCAAGGAGTAACAAAAAACCTTTTGCTCATGACAGATTGTAGGTTAATATACACACACACACATTCAGCTGTTGAACTCAATACAACACTGGAAGATTTTGGTAGGATGTTTTGATTGTAATGTTACATCTCATCAACTCCACTAAAAAAATTCAGATTTATTAAAAACCTTGTTTCTTATTGAATTACTATACTACTGCATTACTAAGATTTTTTTGAATGCCAGAAAAGAAAACTTAAAAAACAAACTGCAACTCCCCATGTTGAGATAAATGGGGTTACTAGAGGATCCAAACAACCCTGGCTTCTGCTCTGCCACTTGTCTAAAAGCTGTAAGTAAAAGGTTTGGAAACAGAAAGAATTTATGGAGGTTTTAAAAGAAAAAAAGAAGCCTCTAAACTAAACAAAACATAAAACAGGTACCCATCCATGACGTGCGATTAGTTCTGTTCCAAGTACTTAATCCTATAAGAAGGCTCTGAAAATCTTATTGCTCTAAAATAAACAAATTATCTGTTTCACATATTTATTGTTGTTCAGAATGATGCACAGTGCCATAAAACTGAACAAACACTTCTCCAAGGCAGTTAATGTTATGAAAAGTATTAACATAATCACACCCTAGAGACTGGCTGTCTTGGAATTTTAGGGTTTTTATACCTCCAGTTTGATGAAGTTGAAAGGCTTCTGACAACAGTCAGAGTAAAATTCAAGAAAAAAGTTGTTGCAATTGTATTTTTTCCCTTTACTAATATAACTCTCAGTTTTCTAGCAATTATTATTTATAAGTTTAAGTCAATTATATTACTGTATTTTTATCTACCTTTACTATAATTATGGTATGATGTTATTACAAATTGAAAGTTTATACCAGGATGCAAAATATAACTTGAGTGTCACAGCTTTTAATTTTTAGCACAAAATAAATTATATAGGAGCCACCCAACTTAGGATGAACAAAATTTTAGCTGAAACATTTTGCAACCAATAATGCAATGCAGACTACTTCAGTGAGCAGTCTTAACTGACACATATTTTTGGAGGCTATTTGAAAATTTATTACCATGCATTTAATCTCATATATTGGGTTGATAAAAACCAACCAACCAACCAAAAAACCCAAACCAACAAAAATTCAAACCTCAGAAATAAAATCCCAAAATAATGAAAAGAAAGCTGGGAGGAAACTGGAATGTGGGATTTGAATTAATGAGATACAAATTAAGAAAACAGGTCCATTTAATGTTATGTTCAAAGTCATAGGAATCAAAACAGTTTAGATTAGGAAAGCAACACAATCAGCTCTATTAAGGAATAAATAGGCATACTGCAGACCTACTGGTGAATAACAAGCTGTTTATAGGAGCAGCCAAAAGTATCAAGCACCCACTACTAACCTGGCCTCCCATTCATGGACAGAAAAATCAAAGTGAAGAAAACCAAACAAAACAAAGCATTTTTTCAAGTACCAGCTTTAGAAAAACCATTGCTGTGAGCTGACTGATAGAGAAAGAAAACTTATTTCCCAAGAACAACCCAGATGGAAATCTCCTCACAAAACACTAGGCAGTAAGTAAAGTGATATTTCAGGAACACCAATCTCATTTTCCTTGAGGATAGGAAAGTGCATTAACCCACATGTCTAAAATTTTCAAGAATTTTCCTTGTGGCATACCCACACTATCTCCTTCTTATACATGAAGAGCACCCAATAAAATTGTTGCATGGCAAATAAAAGCTGTGAATAACTTCAAGCACATGACAGAAGAATCAGCATGTTTTGTTTTAAACACAAGTTGTCCTCTCTAAATACAAAGTCTGCCACACAACAGTAAGTCATAGTCTGGCCTTGTTTAAAGATGAGTAGTGCCACCAAAAAGCTTACATTTCTTAACTTTCTTTACCCTAAAAATTCTTGAGGCTATACCACAGTTTAATGTGGGAAAAAATTCCAGATGAGGCTTGTTTTTTTTTTTTTTTTTTTCTCAAGATACATTTCAACTTTGCAAACCTCAGCACTGTGGTTCATGGCCACATGCAGCCCACAACACCCCTCAGATCTGCCTGTGACCCAGGATTTCAGAACTGATGGCCATAAAAGCCCAGAATGCCATGAAAAGCGATACTTTTCCAAGAAATACAATAAACCAACTACTGTTTGCTAATTCAAGAGACCCTGAACACTATAATTATGTATGTCTGTAGAAATAATTATTACTCTCAACTTTTAATTCTGCTCAGCAGGTAATGCTAATGTCTCAAAAGCAATTAAATAAAATTTAAAAAGAAATAATGTAACTAGTTATTCACAAGTAATAGTCCCTGGCACCATGTAAACAACCTATAGCTCTTCATTGTCTGATAAGCACATTACTTCATATGACTTTTCCATTTCTTTTATTTCCATTACATTTTTGTACCACAATTCTTTGCAAAACATTGTAGAAGCCACACAGAGTACCACTGTACATATTAACAGTTTGAAATGTACTCAACGACACATTTGACTAAATTCATATGCCTATTTCAGTTACTGGTTTCATATCAGTAATTTTTCTCACATAATCTAATCCATGTACCAAATAAGATCTAGTCATGTAAAAAGTACAGCTGTGTGAAGCATGAGCTCACATTGCTGGCTACAGCTTTGTTGAGTCTTCAAAAGCTGTTAGGATTGTATTACAATGATGTTTATACAACAGAGGACTGTCTCAGAAGCACATATGGGTCACTAAGATGCAGGGATGATCAGGAGACCAAACGCCACGTGGGTCAGGCCACGATGTAGCTGCTGCTGTCTCCAGGCTGCTGCCCTGGGCCACAGCACCAAGAGGTAGAACACACCCACCTGTGCTGGTGTGTGAACACAGCTGGTTGTCACACTGGCCACCTAGCCAGGAGCACAGGCTACTGAGGGTGCCAAGGCTAGTCAGAGGGAGATCTGCTCTCAATTCCTCTGCTGCCCCTAAACACCTAACTTGACCTAGAAGCTCGTAGTCAACAGACACACCCATGGGATTCCACATTTAAGAGCTTAAGGATAAATGAGAACTAGATAAAATCAGAGATGTCCTACAGAAGTGAATGTAAATCCACTAATGTAAATATTAGGAAGTAATCCTAAGATATACAAAGATATTTTTTTCTTCTTCTTTTAAGGGACCTTTTGACTCTTTCATTCCTTTCCTGATTTGTGCATTTATTCCCTGCCCCACCCTCTCATCCTTTCTGATGGGAGGAAAAATAAATAAAATGTTTCTTCCCTCCTATTCTGCTATCCTTTTTTCCTGCTAGCATCTATGCATAATGGTACATCATTGATTTTAGACAGAATCCCCAAGATATTTCACTAGGTATCTCTGCCAAAATTTGTGATATATTTAGACCAAAACGTTTCGAGTCCTGCAACACCACTGCGGGATTCTTATTCCAATATTGAGTGAGGTCACAAATAGCTGTCAAATCTATTATTTTATTAGCATAATTGTCAAGACTCTTTCTTTAAAAGTTTTTTGCTTTGAAAGAAAGTACTTTATTTGCTCGTTGAAACAAACTCAGTGAGATAAGTCAAATTTAAGTACCCAAATACAAAAAATCGTTCCCCCGTAAGTGCCCTTAATATAATGCATGCTCACCAGTAGATTTTTTTTTCTGGAATTATCCTCAGATATTTATTGGTTCCCACACACAGCTATTGTTTAAAAGATCTTCAAAGGGCCTCTTTACTAAAACAAGTGCCAATTTTGTTTTCAGTTGCACTCAAATTGCCTGCAGTATGGGGCACCAATGCTAAGCCAAAGAAGGCCTTTATCAGCTGCAGTTTGAAGTACTGTAAACAAATTTATAAAAAGCACCAGAAGACTTACATCATGCTGTCAGCATTTCTCCTTCTGACCACAGAACTCAGAATATGCAACTAAAGTTTACAATATTTAAAAAAGCATCAGTATCCTATGACAACAATATAAAAGGTTAACAAACATCAGCAGTCTGTCTTAAAGAGTTTTAAATCATGCTTCCTCACACTAGTTATGGAGCTCAGCAGCTGCCTATAACTAGATAGAGCATCCACTAGTGATCTCAGATGAAGTCTGAAATTCCTCTAATCTTAACGTGTTTAAATTAAAAAGTTTTGTTGCAGGTTCCTATGAGGTCAGGATTTCATCACTTCTTTCTCTTTGTTTTGAAGTCTGCATCATGGTCACCCTTGGAGGTGTTGATTTGGTTTCAAACTTCTGAACGTACTTTGGGAATAATCTCAGTTTGGGAAAAGTTAAACTTTCAAGAGAATCTCAACTTCCAACGTTTCCTGCACAAGACTGTTTCTGCAGAATGCAGGTGGGGTGCATCAGGGAAGAGTGATAAATACATGAGAGTTCATAGTCAGAAAGGTACCATTCATTATTCTTTAGAAGGCACTATGTGAGAACAATGAAGATGAGACACATGTAACAATAAAATTGAGGCACATTTATCAGTTGAAAACCAAGAGTCTGTATCTGTTAAGGTCTCCCAAGAATGTATGAGGATCCATAATAACCCCTAAGTGGTGTCAGCAAAACTGGTTAAGACAGCCAATTATTCAAGAATTGCATTTATAAAGAAATCTATCATGATGGGCATAATAGTACACCCTGTCTTAGTGTAAAAATGCATCCAATTTCTTTTTGATATGTTCAAAAGCATCTTTCCCCATATAGTCTATGTGCCCTTCCTCCCATTTTCTCCGTTCCTCTTCTGGAGTTGGTTTTGCTGGTTTGAAGTGAATAGACAGCTCTGAAACAGAACGTGCAACCTCATCCTGTGGGAAGAACAGTGAAAAAACAGTCATTTGGTTGTTCTTATTTCAATACTGTGAAGTTAAATCTTAAATTATAAGCTTCTGCACTGTACATTCCCAGTTAAAACAATAAAATAAACAATATTCAAACATTCACTCCTGTTTTGATAATGTGACCTCATTTTCCTATGGTTTTACTACTTTCCATGGCATCTTTGAAGATACCAAACATTTGTTTTACTGATCTTAACTCAGATCTTGGCATACTCAGCAACAATACAATGAAAATATTACAAGTACTATCTGGTTAGAGTAGAATATCTGCTACAATGAAGAATTTATCATTTATCTGTTCAAATTTTGTCTCCAACAGGTTTTCATGTGAACATGCCTTTCTAGAATTTTTCGTAATTTGTTTTATTTAAACTCCAGTGAGATTAATATTATTTAGCAGATGTGAGACACATTGTTTAATAAATTAATTAAAAACATGGACACTACTCATTATACCAACAGCTAGTTCATTTTTAATGACACTCCAAAATTGTAAATGCTGGTTCAAAAGTCAAGTCATCATAGGTGCACAAATGCGAGACACATTATTAGTGATAATTTCTACCACATAAAAGGAAAACTGGGTCCACAATTGACCAATGCCAGCAAAAAAGAAACATCCCAACAATTATAACCTGTAATAAAGATGAAATATAATAAAGACTAATCTAGCCAGCCACTGAAAACCTGCTTTCAGTACTCAAAGAGGCTTATAGGCAAACAACCCATCTCATGTTGTAAACAAAACTGAAATCAACTAGAATGGCTTTCTAGCAAAGTCCTCACAAATTCAAGGTAAAAACTTTTCAGAATAGAATTTAATGGGCAGGAATCAATGTCTTAAACTGTGTAAATGCCTTGGAATATCCATTACATCTGCCAGTTTGGAGCAGATAAGGCAGAGGACTTGTGCAAGGTAAGGTATTTCAAACAGCTGACATGCAGTAAGGTGTGAAGATTTCTTTCTTTATCATCAGTAAGTTTTCTCAACAGCTTTGGAAGCCATTAACAAGATGGCCAGAATCATCATGTTTTTAGAAATTAAGACTTTTTGCTTGGGCCCAAACACCCCTGGCTGCACAGGAGCTACAGTTTTGTTCCTCAAAGTATTTCACCACAGGGCTTCAGAATCATATAAAAGCCCTCATTAGGAAAACAGCTGTGTTGTGTACATTACAAATCCTTGACACCCTCTCAACCCCATCAACACCAATGTTGTCACACTGCCCACACGTACAAGTAAGTGTCCATAAATGCAGTGCAAGATCACAAAGGAAAGCCTAGTCACAGGCTCCTGCATGTTCTCTTTCCACTTGCTTGGAAACATCACTTCAGCAGGTAAAAAAAAACCACAACCAAACAAAACAAAACAAAACAGAGCTAGCAAACACAAAATACCCAAACAGCTGTGCTTGTGTTAGTATTGGAGAAATAAAATTAACACCATGCATTGATTACTCAGGGGTTAGCACAGGAAAATACACATTTAAAACTCAATGTTTTGAAAAGAAAACTAGAAAGGGATCACAACACAGTATTGGGAACAGTTAAGGAATTACACGGCTAAAGGATTAAGGACTTTGTTTGCACATTGCATTATAATTAGTTGAGCTTTCCCAAAATTAGGTTGGCAGCAAAGATGCACATGCAGTTATCAGTAGATGTTCAGTGCACAAAGCTACATGTACCATTTCTGAGGTTTCCTGAAATGCAGGTTGAGATACAGCTTGTTCTGAAGGTCTGTCAGGCTCAGAGAGATGGATGTTGGAATCTCTTGGTTCGACTTCATATACGGGTTGCTAAAATACAGCCACTGAAGTTTTATCAGGAGAATATTTTCTCATAATATCCTTTTCATGAGAATTTGTACAATACAATACAATCACTTTCAGTCTTGGGGTAGGGTAAAGCAATGGATGGGAGGAAAGGAAGGAAGCACATTATCACCAAGGAGAAAATTCATGTCACCCAGCTTTAGCTATCAAAAATGTCATTGAATCAAAGCTCCTAAGATAATCTAGGACAGGTACCTCCAGAGGGCAGCTCATCTCATCCTAAAATAGGTTCAAAGTGGCTGTCATTTTTCAGTGGCTACACAAACAGCCTGAGAAGCAAGCTTAGAGCAGATTCCTACCATTCATGAGGCCAAACTTCAACAAGAAAAATCTCATTTCAGGATAATAGCTTGCTCTCACATAAGCTTTTTATATGCATGAAATAAGAACAGAACAAAGTATTCCAAAACAGAGGTAAAATAGATTGCCCAAAAAATATTGTCCCAAATATTTGCTTTTGACAGATAGCAAAACATAAATGAGTGGACAGACCCCATTCTAAAGTCTTTCCCTCAAAACAATCCCACAAGACTACTGAAGCTGAGCAACAAAAAGTGGAATGATAGTATTCTTAGGTAAGAGGGGAACCAGGCTATTACTTTTCAGGTAATACAGTCTTCTGATAAGCCAAGCCTAGTAATCGAAATACTAATAGAATTTTAAATTTTAATGAAACTACTTTAGGTGAACATTATGGGTGTTTTACCCCAAGCAAATATCTTGAGAATGTGTCCCTATTTAGTCTGAGCCTTTCCAGTGAAGTTAGATTCATAAGGCACACAAGAAGATTCATCCTTTGAAAATAAATTAAGTTATGGAACTGAAAGGTTTGCAAATTTCCTTCAGCCCTTTCATACTCAGATATGAAAGGGAAGGGGGGGGGGATGGGAAGGGAATGTTACAGAGTAACTTTATAGAGTAACTATGATCTAAAGAAATGAAGGAAAGAACATCTTGAAAGTTGCTTCATCGTTCTAGAGTGTAGTTCACAAATTGCAATGCAGATGACACTAGAACACTAATTTTATTTTCTCCCAGTTGTACCATGGGGTAATATGGTTTATCATGCAATATGTAATGGCTTACACCTGCAGAGGCATTGTGCTATTATGTCCAACTTAATTCCTGCATAAAATAAGGAGATTCAGTGCAACAGAAACACACAAATACAAGAAAAGTAACATAAGGAGCAGAAAGGCTGCAATATTCATTAGTGGATTTTTTTCAAGACTCTTTGTTGCTCAAGTCATAGAAATCTGAGAAACAGTTTTCTGGGTCAACACCTGTGGGAAAAACTTTCTACAGAGGAATGATAGAAAGGATTCTAGTTTTAAATATATTAATTCACAAAAGTAATAATATTCAAAATATTACCTTGGTAGCAGACTTTTTTATATTACATTTGATTAATACTTAACAACTTTGAATAAATAACCTCTTCCTAAAATGCAAAGCAAACTCTTTCAACTTCCAGACACATCATGCATACATTACTAAAGATTAAAGAAAATAAACAGGCTTTAGATTATACTTAATGCTAGCGAGAAAATTCCATAGCTACAGCTAAATCGAAGATACGATCTTCCAGATCAGAATCGTAATGAAAGAATCTCCTTTCAGTACATAATTTGACTTTGTTTCTGCATATAATAATATACAACACACTCACAGCTTTGGAAGCGAGTTCCTCAGGTGCGCACGCTGTGGGATTTCCTTCGTTGGTCTGCTCTGGGAGCTCAGGCTTTGGTAGTGAGCTGGCCCCGCAAGGACTGACCTTCTTCAGGGTCACTTCAACTCCACTGAAAGTGTGCTAAGGAAAACAAGAACACCTCACCACTGAAATACAATTTTTCAGGATGGCAGTAACTTATTTACAACATCTGCGCTTCCTTAGAGGGTTTACATCGTTAAAGGAATAACTTAATAAATGCAAAAAAAAGTGTATGGTCCTAGATTTAGAGCCTGCTGCAGGTAAGGTTTTTGCTTTTTTTGCACTCATGAGTACACCAGCACCATGAGGAAACTCTAACAGGTATTTCCACCTTCATTTACCATAGTTGAAATATTTCCTTAATATGCAATGCCTTAAAAATTAAAGCACGTTAAAGTATAAGATCAAAAACTACCCATTCCTTCCTCTGCCTTGCAATTTGTCATGAGGTTAACAAGCCAAATTATTCTCTGAGGCTTTGATGGTAAATATTCAACTGATCTTATGGGACTATGCAATTAGTTTCATTTATGCTAATAATTTAATATTATAAAACATTAAGAAAATATTTACCTATGCATAAATGGGATCTAATTTGTCATGTCTGGATGCAAAATTTAAAATTGTACTTCTACACATTTCTTTATGATACTGCTCTGTAAGAAATCATCTATTTTTTAGCAGATTTTTTTTTATTCTATGCATGAAAAGCACTCTGCTGCATTTCCTTTGAAGAAAAAAAAGCATAAAGAGATCAAGAAATGTTTGATGACATAGAAGTACTGTACATAACATCTTAAATGCAATTAACAGTGCTTTTGCAAACCTGATTTATTTGTTACGACCTCATAAAACAAGTTACAATGTAGTTCTGAAAAAGTAAATTTTATTACAGTTCAAAGGCTAGTTTGATGATCTATATCAATTTAGCTACAAGAAAAACAAAAGTACGTTTGTTTAATGGGCCAGATTATTCCTTCTCTGGCTAATTTGTATCATATTTTGTATGCACATACATTAACATAAAAAACTTTATCAATGAAGAAGATGGATGCAGGATATCTTGGGAAAGCAGGTAGTACTAGAAATCGTTCCTAAATAGCTACTTTGGACACTTCTACTACCAACCAACAGATGCTAAGTTTTCCCATACACATTGAGATTGCACGTCAAGGTTTTGGTAGCAGGTGATTCCAGATTCTGTGAGGAGCTACTAGAAGCTTCCCCGAAACCCAACGGAGCCAATGCCAGCTGGCCCCAAAATGGACCTGTCACTGGCCAAGGCCAAGCCCATCAGTGATGGTGGTACCGCCTTTGGGATAAGAGATTTAAGGAGGAAAATGCTCCTTCTTAAAAGAAGGAGGAAGGAGCTGCCTTGCTACTGGACAACTGCAAACAGAGGAGTGAGAATGTGTGTGGGCAACAACCCTGCAGGCACCAGGGTCAGTGAAGAACAGAGGGGAGGAAGGAGGTGCTCCAGGTGCCAGAGCAGAGAAAACCCTGATCCCATGGTGTATCAGGGTTCTGTAGCCCACGGAGGTCCATGGGGGAGCACAGATCCACCTGCACCCCGTGGTGGACCCCACACCACAGCAGGCTGATGTGTGAAGGAGGCTGTGACCCCATGGAAAGCCCATGATGGAGCAGGCTCCTGGCAGGAGCACTGGACCCATGAAGAGAGGGGCCTGCAGTGGAGAGGGTTTGCTGGCAGGACTTGTGACCCCATGGGGGACCCATGCTGGGACAGGCAGTCCCTGAGGGACTGCATCCCACAGTTCATGGGAAGGACTCATGTTGGGAAAGTCCATGGAGGACTGTCTCCCAAGGGAGGGACTCCACACCTGGAGCAGGGAAAGAGTGTGAGGACTCCAACCCCTGAGAAGGAAGGAGCAGCAGAGACAACACGTAATAAACTGACCACAGTCCTCATTCCCCATCCCCTTGTGCCACTGGGGAGAGGAGTGAGAGAAAATAAGGAGTAAAGCTGAACCCAGGAAGAAGTGAGGGATGGGGGTAGGTGTTCCAAATTTGGGTTTATGTCTCATTACTCTACTCTGATTTGTGTCTGTAATGATTTTGATTAATTTCCTGAAGTTCAGCCTGTTTCACCTCTGATGGTACCTGGTGAGAGATCTCTCCCTGTCCTTATCCATACCCATGAGCCTTTCCTTACATTTTCTCTCCCCTGTCCATTTTAGGATGGAGAGTGATAGAGTGGCTTTGGTGGGCACTTGGAATCCAGCCAGTCAGCCCACCACATCATATAACTTCCTCCTCTACCAATTTTCAGAAGTTTTGGTTTTGATTCCAACATATTCCCACTAACTCCTTATCAGTTACCTTGCATTCCTCAGATTCTGATTCTTCCGCCTTTTGAAGTTTTTCCAACAAAGGCAATATACTGGCACTGTATATATTCCACCAGAGGGCAAGAAAGGACAGTTGATGAAAAGATCCAGAGGTGGTGTCATCCTGCATAACTCTCTTTGTTTGAAGGTTGTATTTGTAGTTCCAGGGCTTTGTTGCTCCCAAGAAGTGAACAACTTTGGCATCTCCACCAAAACTGGAGAGATCAAACATACAGGTCTATACATAAAATATTTTGTTAGCTTATATAAACTCCTAGAAGAAACATGCTTACTCACAGGTGAAGTAATTTAACATTTTGCAAGAGCAACAGATTTGAGATTATATGTATTAATATTTTGTTTCTACCTTCCTGGTTTAATTAATCTTCTTTAACACGCGGAAAACAAAAAGCTGCATTGCCATTTGCTTCCAGCTGCTAATTCGCTAATTCTAGTAGAAAAGTTCATGAAAGAAACTGACAGGCTCATGCAGTACTATTTCCAGTCCTCCTTCATTCTCTATTCACAAAAAAATACATATCACTTGAAATATTTAATCACCAAAATTTGGTATTACAGATCCCATATTAAAAATTACAATGGCCTAAGTTCATTAAAAAATACAATGGCCTAAGTTCATCCCAGTAAGAGTGTATTGTGCAACTGGAACAGAAATTCATGACACTCTAAATCCAATTTGTCTTTTACCAGGAAATTTGCTCAACTGTGTTGTCTGGAATCATATAATTAGAAGCACAAATTGCATTTCATAGAAGAACCTAAGGAATGGCTCAAAAAAATTTAAGCAATGCCAATTGTTTCTCTAAGAAATTACTTGAGAACAAAGGAACGAGTTTAAAAGTAAACCTGTCAGAACCTAATGCCAAACTAATTACATTTTGTCAAAAAATGAAAGAAGCTTCTTTGAAAGAACATAAAAGACAGTGTAGCCAACTCTGGGACTCTCTCTGTGTCCAGACATTCACATTAAATTTAAGCTTCTATTGCATGATTTCTACATAAGATAATTTGTGATACTGTAATTTATAACCAACAGAATATGCCATTATTACTCTTTCTTACAGAAGGATGTTTGTTAACAAACTACAGAGGTTTACAGAAGTGTTATTACTTACTGATTGAAAGCAGGAACATAGGTGTACACAGAGCTGCTGCTCAAGTTGTAGAGGAAAGGCAAGTGTTTGCCAATATCTGTTGTTGCCCAATTGCTGAAGAAGCTGTTCAACAAGCCTTGATCACCTCCTAAAGAATACATAAAACAGTACTACCATAATGTGTACACTCAAATTTGTATCAAAATCTGGATGTGACTGAGACTGGGGACTGAGATTGGTGTGTTCAAGGGACTCCAACTTGGACTTGAAAATGTGGCCAAATGAGCATTCACAAGTGAGTAATACCTGATTCACTCTGATGCAAGTTCAGTGTAAATGAAGTCCTATTGTAATGTAAGAAGAAAGGAGTAGTGTTTGGTCTCCCTCAGAGCAGAAGACTGAAGATCAGATATATTTCTCTCTCCTAAGCCAGACAGCAAAATTAAAACTAACCAAGCAAGACTCAGGCACAATGTACCTTCACTGCCCTTTTCTGGGAAACATAGCAGGTCTTAAATACAGTCTAAGAGGCAAAGCTCTGCACCTTGAATTCTTACATAAAGCCCAGAGAACTCCTGCCTTCCTCCATTCTGCCTGATAGGGTGGAAGCTGTCTCGCACTTCATTCCCTATTCCCTTCATTCCCACCTTGCCCCTTACCATCAAAGCTGCCGTGCTCAGCAGCAAACTGGAGCAGCAGGTTGTAAGTCTTCAGGGAGGGCTGGAACACAAATACACCACTATTGAAGCAGTCAGGCCAGCCAGAATCAGGAGCTGCAGAAAATTCTTCTCGATCAAACAACTCATCAACATTGCAAAGTACCTTAGGGAGGGTAGGAAAAGAGAAAAAACATGTTAGAGTAAACGTTTGTCTAGAACAAGCATTGTCAAATTAGTACCAAGGGAGTAAATTGATAGTTTGGCCTGGTATATGGCTTGCAGAGCATAAAAGCAGTGCCATTGTAAAATATGCTAGGGGTCAGAACCTCTATTTTTAGTGCAATAAGGCAACATTAATTGTGATTATCCATGATTTCTCTGATAAAATGCAAAGCCTGTGAAATTATTTCATGAATCTTGGAGACCATCCAAGGTCCCTTAAATATTATCTGTGAAAACACAATTTCCTTCCTTCTTAACTCACTTTTCCATAGTCCTTTATTTCTGATAACTACAACAGAACTTAATGAAAACTGGGAATTGAAATCATTTTAGCAAGCTACAGACTGACTAAAGGGTAGTAGAAAGACTGTCTCTTGCTGCCAGTTTTCTAATGTAACTGAAGTTCAAAGATTTACTTTTCTGTCTTCTCTTAAGCTTCCCAAAGAAGTGGGAAAATCAATCAGGTTAAGGCACAGATAAAGTTTGTGGAAAGACAGCTCTGGAGTCACTGAAAGTCAGGACCCCACCTACAACTGAGCCACTGTGAAAACCAGAAAAAAAATTTTTTAGAAGTAAAATTACTTAATTGAATTTTTAAAAAGACAAAAATTTGCCTTCCTCCTTTAACATTAATGTAAAGCAAGAAATCATAAGCCTTTCTCCTCAAGAAGAATAACTTAATTTGGTTTCTAATTCAAAGACAATCCTATTAAATTAAAATGCATCCCAGTCTTTCAGAGTGAGCCATGAAAGCACAAGGGAAGGCTGACATGATTGTCCTCGCCTAAGTTATGACCATCTTTATCTCTATACATTTAAAAACTTAAAAAAAAATTAATGTCTGGGATTTTTTTTTTCTATTTAAGAACCATCCTGCCTTCCTGACAGAATAATTCTAAACAAAAGTATATGAGAGAGATCTATTTTTAATTTCTGTCAGAAGACCTAGTGCATACAGTGGGTTTGTGATCTCTTTTGAGGACAGTCCCGAGGCTACTCTCCAAACTAAATTTATTTTTATGCATCCAGCACAACTGTGAGAATTGCTAAAACGTGCCTGGATGGAGCTCCTGCGACCTTGTGACCGCCAGCAAATCTGGTCACTTCACAGGCCAGTGGGCTGCCTGACAAGGGAGCATCCCACAATCAGAGACGGACACAAACGTTTCCATGGCTCCCACTCCACTCACCAAAGTGTCTGCATCCATGAAGACACATTTGCTGTAATGAGTAAGAGTCCAACAATGAAGCTTAGTGAAGGTTACACCCAAGTCTGGCCTCTGCATCAGAGCCAAGTGGACTGAGTCAGCACTGTCGAGCACATCCACCTCGGCCACTTCATCAAACACGCTGCTGAGGACTGACCTACCCGAGCCAGCCAGGAGAGAGAGAAGGGAAGTTAGACAAGTTCATCAGAGTTCACTCCAGGCGTGACAACAGTGACACACAGCATGGCATTAATTATGACAATAACCAAAGCTAGATTGATTGGTCAGGGTGAGAAGTCAGAAGAGAACAGTCTTTGCAAACAGCCTACTGAAGAGGCAGCTATCAGTCAGGCCATAAAACATTGTCTCTTCTACTATGGGGGCCAGCACATCTCAAAAGGGAGAGCTGCTGTTTGAAGGAAAAAACAATCCTTATTTTAGTCATTTTTCTCCTATAGAAACACCAACAGAAATAGAAGCAGCTTTCATCCTGCACAATTGATTCCAAAGAACAGCAGCACACTGCGTTCCCTCTGCATTTTACAGGATGAGACATGCACTGCCAGCACACTCATCTGTACCTATTGTGCCCAAGCAAACACTGCTTCAAAACTGCACCTTTTATAAGGTGCATATATACTTGCTCACCATATATAGTTCCTCACTACTATGTAGCATCTCAAATGAGACTTTTAGCTAAACATTTTTTTCTATGTATGTGTTTTATTGATTCTGTGCATGAATTCTATAGGTAACACCAAAGTAGGTAATTTTCCTTCGAGAAGCAAGAAAAAAAAGCCTTTAAAACACAGCTTATTTACTTACACTACACTATTACAATCACAGTCCTCAGTGCCTCACAAACACAGAAAAAGAAAACCTGTGCTGTTTGAAATCTAGATTTCAGGGTCATTAGCTATTGCCTGATTGATCTTCAAGGAACTGGAACTAACTGGTAAATAATTAAATGAAGTACAGATTACTAGAAGTTTATTTCAGTAATCTGCTTTCTTTTTGGTTTTTTTAATGTCATCCCTGATTTAAAATACATATTATAAATGCATTTCTTCCCACTGAACGGGCATGAAAAGAATTACAGACTTAATTTCTACCCGTGCATCAAATAGATACAGTTACAGTGTTCTGACAATGTCCATATTTCAAAAGTCTGTAAAAACAGATTTTTGTGCATCAGGTCAGAACACAAACGTGAAAATATATTTCTTGAGCCTGATGCATTGCAAAATACATTCACACAGCATACAGAAAACAGGAGCTTGCACACTTCCTAAGACATAGCAGAGCTAAGAGTTTAAGTTGCTATGGCATGGCATGTGCCTTTTAACAATTGTCACAGTCCTCCAAATGACAGGGCTTGAGTTCAGACTTAGTAAGATTTCTGTAAATGCAATTCTGCAGTGCCTGTAGAATCACAACACAAATTGCAAAGTGATTTATAAAAAAAAGCAAAAAGAAACGAATTTCTTATCATTATATTTGTGCACCAGTATTTTAAGCCCATTAGTCACATGAAACTGAGCCCTTAGGTTTATGGAGAGTTCTGATGTCACAGGTGGTTATGTGTCTCGCTCTAAAAAAGAAAAAATTGGAAGAAAAACAACAGTAGTGCAAGACACTAAGACCTTAGTTCCAAATTTTCAGCTTCTCAATTATAAGCCAAATTCCAGCCACAAGCTCTACTTGTGCAAGTGAATTCTTAGTAGGCTTAGGAGCTTATAATGGATGTTATTTGGGACTCCTCTTAGAAATCCCTAGCCAAGAGGGAAGTTCTAGGCATAATGCTGTGAAATCCACAGAAACATATTAAAATCTTTCATGCTGTTGCTTATTCTTCCACTATGTAAATCTCCCAATGCACATTAATACTTACCTCATCCCACTGGAAACCTCTGGAGTAATTAGAACTGCCAGTTTTCTGGATGTCTTATGATCCCTCAGTGACTGTCCAAGAACAAGAGCCCCTTGGCAGTACACATCATCAGTAGCAAGGGTCACAAAGGCTTGATCTGTTACTGCAAAAAAATATTCAGAAGAGTCACTTTACAACTTTAACATGAGCCCTTTAAGCAGGCTCTCTCCTCCTCCAGATAAACAACAATCTGTGGCTTATAACAACCTGCAGTTCCTGTGATGAGTTCTTTTCTTTCACAGACTATCCCCAAATGTCACAATTAAATAGAAAATCCTGTGAATGTGAGTGCAGAATGTATGTTTTCTGATTTTTAATATTTTTGTTTGCCTGATTTACACAATAGCAGGTATAAAATTTTTGCACTAGCCTTAAACAGATAATTCCTTAGGTCTTATTGCCAAAATACAATGTCAACCAAAAATGCTGACCTGTACAAATTTAGATTTTATACTTAATGAACACAGTATAATACAACCAATAAAAAAAATATTCTTGTTTATACAGTGCCAAAAGCTAAGGAAAAGAACAAGATATTGAGTAATAGCCAGAAATATTCTTTCTATAATGCCACTGAATCAATTAACATTATTTTTGCTCTGTCTTCTTTGTACTGGGGTACCTGATGCTGGCTGAACAAGTGCAGAGAAATTCCTACCAAGATCAGTATACCTCCCAGAAGCTGAGAATCCCTACCTCAAGTAACTCCAGGGAATTTAGGAGTGTTCCTTATTGTCAGGAAACACATGAGGAAACAAGTCACAATAAGAAAGAAATCAACCTACACTCCTGCACAACAGGAGAAAATGTATTTTGTAGGGACACCACTCCTGTGGCATGATCTTAAGGGGCTCTTCAGCTCTGTCCTGTGACAGAACTCCCACTGTCAGAGCTCTCCTGGGGGGAACCTATAACTCAGAGCAGAAGGATGATACACTCCAGGCTGCAAAATTAACTAGAACAAGATGAGCAGGTCACACAGATGAAGGGAATTCCACTGAGCTCTACAGAACTTCAATAAATACTTGTGTTTAAATACTTGTTTAGAACCACCATCATCTTAAGGGACAGGCAAATGCATTAAATAAATTAAAACAACCAAACAATACCAACATAAACAACCTGTCATACAGTTTCCAGGGTCTGTGAGAAACACTGGGAAAGAATCTCACAGAACTAGTTGCAGAGAACTCAACAAATGACCTCATGGCTGCCTCAGCCAGAGGCTGCCAAAATGAATGAGTTCTAGCCCCTAAGCGTCATCGAGGTATGCAGCAAAGTATGCTTGATGCCCACAATAAGCTAACAGATACTCAGTATTTTTATTTTTCACATCCTCCAGAGCCAGAGAAAAACACAGGCCCACTGGGGTGCTGCCTTTTCCCTCACTTTTTGCCCTCTTTCACTCGTTTCCAGCCAGCCAGCTTCATCTCAATCACACATACCTTACATTTGCTGACATTGCCACAAATCCCTGCACCTCAGGAGAATCCCAGTGAGTGTCAGACTTGGCCAAAAAATCCCAAATCATCCATCTAAACTTAAAATAGTTTGCATAGCCCACAGCTGAGCAAACTCCAGTAACATTTCTAATCACAATTTCCAGACAAAGCAAATGAAGAATTGGACCTTCAAATGTCCCATTATAATAACAGCTCAAGCCAGTTACAGCTGTTCCAGAAATCAATGAATAAGGAGTTGCATTAAAACAACAGATGTGAAGTAAACTGCTCCTACTGCAGTTTTTCAGAAGGTTAAAGGAATAAATATAAGCATCCCTAAGAATCAATGTAAACCAGAAAACCACTGAAGGCTACTTAAGCAATAAAATTACTCTGAAAAGATGCAAAAAGTCAGGAAAGCAGAGCAGTTTTGTGTTAGGCAACAAGCATCTCCAGCCAAAGAAAGGCAATAAAGCAACCACCAAGAGGAATGTGGGAGTTAGGTCAATATAAAAAAAAAAACAAATTGTGAAATGAGTGGAAGTTCCAATCTTAAAAGATTGTTTTAAATAACAATCACAAATCTGAACACAATTTTCACATGGCTTTGGCAAATTCTTTTGGCTACAGAAGCTGAAACTTTACGTAAGTAATACATAGAAAAATACCAAACTACTCATTAAATGCTTCAGCAAGTTGGTATAGAAAATCACCACATCCTCCAAATGCTTTCATGCCCTGCACCCCTGTGGTCATAAGCACAAATAAGCAAACTGCCAAACAACAGCTGCTTCTAAGAAAGTTTTGCTGATACCTCACAAAGAACAGAAACGAAGTGTCTGTCTTGAGAATCAGATGTGGGATACATGTTATGGCCTTCCTAATACAGTGAATCACCAAAGAGATAATTGACTAGATAATCAAACTACTGACTGAAAATATTTAACATTAAAATATTCCTGATGCAAAGAGAGAAGCAAATCCTAATAATTTTAAAATCATCACTAATTCATCAAAGATCCATACGGGGTTTAAAATTAAAATATTTTATTATTACTTTTCCTTTCATCTAATCCCTGCTTTCAAGGAAGAAGTGTTATTTGACTTGCCTTGTTTATAAAATTCCTTGGAATATAGCCTAACAAGTAAACATTTCATTTTTGTAACTGAAAGTAAGGTCAGGTTTTCATCTACGTTTTTGGAAGTAAATAGTTTACCTGAAAGTTTCCATTTAACTGACACATTAAATCTTAAACATTAAACAATAAACTAACACATCTTAAATCATTAACTAAACAATAAACTAACAGATCTTAAATCATTAAACACTGTACACAGAGTTTAACTCACTGACTTTAAAAGAGCAAACCTTCTTTAAGTTTGAAAGCCAGAGGGGTAGATATTT
>VWZP01005834.1:567239-619848 GCA_013396995.1 Dicaeum eximium
GGGGTTAGGTTTTTTGGGGTTTTTTGGTTTTATTTTTTTAAATGTCAGGGTGACCATTAAACAAAACTCTAATTCTTTGTGCTGAATGACAGTAAGATTTTTTATGGACAACACCTACTGTTAAGGGTATTAAGTTTTCAAACAAATTGTTTTCAAGTCGTGGATCCTTATGGCTAATACAACACCACTGGCTATCAGTGAACTATGAGCAGAGAAAGTATATTTTTAGAATCTCATTAAAACCCTGTCATATGAATTTATAAATCTGCTCATTTCTCTTGTCTGGATTACCACAAAGCACATGCTGATGCCAATTAAGAAAACATTATCATCAGTAGTGGCTCCTCAGTTTTACTATCTAACAATACTTTCTTAGACAAAACAAGGATCTTCGAGGAATTAACTTGCTGAGTTACTCTAGAACCTGCTCTGCAGCTACACAGAAGAGACAGCAAAATAATGTGAACCACTGCAGTCAGGGTGATCTTGTGTGGAACTTCTAACAGCTTTTTTAGCCAAGATCACCAACTTTTTGTGCTACTTATTCACAGAAGAAGTACCACTAACACTGCTAGAGGCAAGATTCTTTGACAGGCATGAAAACTAATTCCAGAGCACCTAAAAGCTTTATTTAGAATACAAACAGAGTAAACAGACAGGGTGGTGCTCACTTTCATGTTCAAAGAGAAAAAGAGAATAAAAAAACATCAGGTACCTATTTTGAGAATCAGGAGTGACTAATAGTAACAAGCTCTGAGTGACCCAAGTGCACCTTCCAACTTCAAGACAAGTTTAAGTAAGGTAAGGAGGTTTTTTTCATAATCCATTAGACATTGCTTTTAAATAATATTTTTATATTTCTTCTGATAGACAGAGGAAGGATAAATTTAGTCCAGCTGTAGCTCCTAACACAACAATTCAAATTTGCCAAGCTGCCCACTGCAAAATGGCAACAGGAGACCAGACACTCCTATGTTATGATTTTTCTGTAAGAAGATTCTAAGCAACACATTGTCATCTTATGAATAAAAATAAGAGCAGATAAATCAATAGCTTAAAGCCTCCAACAGGCTGGTTAGGTCCCCAGTGCCTACTGGCATTCATAGTAACCAATATTATACAGCTGCTTTCTTAAATTCCTCCCCAATACCATCTGTTGCTCTTTTATCACCTCTCCCCTTTTACTCCAGAGAATCTGCAGGATGAGCAGGCTGCACCCACCGAGCCAAAGCACCTCCCTGAAATCCCAAGTGACAATGACACTGCTCCAAATCACAGCTCGTTTCCTGACACCAGTTCTGTTACTCCTCCTCCCACATGAAGGACTCTGTGGATCCTCCCCCAGGAGCACCCCGTGCAGGTGTGTTAGACTGCCAAAAAGAGAACACAAACCATAGGCTTCTCACTTCTCTGGCCTAGCACAGCCATATCCTGGAACAGAAAGCTCTGCTCCTCCTGGAACCCACTAGCTTATCAAGAAGTATTTTGTTCTAAGTAGATAAAATGAACAATAGTGACAGCCAATAACCTGAGTCAGACCCCCATCAAAAATTATTATGCAAGTTTCCAGCAAAGAGGCAGATCTTGCCCTAGTAAACAAATGACAGCTGGCAGTTTTAATTCCTGTGCTTTCTTAGATCCAATAGTAGAAACATTGATGATACTAATGAAGATAAACAACAAACACTTTACACAGACCTTTCTATAACAGAATTTAAATTGATATTTAACGGCATACAATATTTCTCTTGGCCTAATGACATTCTGCCTCATCCAAAACCAGATTCTCTCTTATCTTTTATTAAAACAATACTGAATTTTAATAGGCAGGATTACTGTGTCGCACTAGAGCACAACAGAAAGAAGAAACCCAAGGTTTATTTACACTTAGTGTTATATAGGATTTTGGGAACAACTGTGGATTGGAGGATGAGGTTACTACCCCTCTAGCCACACTGGTCAAGGAGAAGTTCTATCAAACCTTCTCCACCCAGGAGAAAGGAATGAAAAACAAAGAGACAGTTAGCAAAACACGTGCTGTTTACATGAACTAGTGTGAGAAACTCCATCACAGAAATGAAAACAATCAGAAGGCTGAAAAATCAGGGCGACATTACTGCTCTTGTGTTGGAAGAGCACTTGATTCCAGTTCTTTGTAGCTTTTATTATGTGTCTTTCAGTTAAAAACTGTTACAGTCTGCTTCAAGACTCAGCCGTGTTGTTATTCAACAGATCATAAATTATCCTCATAAAAACTCAAATGCAACAATATCATAAGATGCTAACAAGCATAACACATAACACCCAAAACTAGTCCAAAAACAATCACATACCAGTTTGAAAATTAGTAGTAATTTATTAGTAATAATTGGTGATAATTATTAGAAATAATTGCTTAAGCAACCCAGAGGCAGAACAGGGAACTTTATGGTACATATCGAGTTAGATATTCCCAATCTTTCTACACCTTCCTTTCAACCAAAAGGAAAGAAAAAAATATTCAAAAAACTAAAAAAAAAAAAAAAAAAGAAAAAAATCCCCAGCCATAAAAAACCCCACACCTCTCTAATCCTTTCATTTGCAGATTCACTTTCTGCATCTTCCCAGTGCTGAAGTGCCACATACATGAATTCAAACTTGGCATCATTCAGTCCAGATGACTGACATCCTTCAAATGATTCAATAAACCAAAATTTGGGGAAACTGCTGCTCTCAAAACTGAGAAAAAAGGAAAGAAAAGTTGAGTATGTTCAAGAATGAGAACAGCACCTGCACTTACCCCGTGTGATTACCCTACCCTCATGGCTTTAAGGATAACTGGTTAAGACCAATACTACTGCTGTGTAAGAAGGAGCATTAAAAAGATTTCTCTGAATCTGCCTTAGATAGAGAAAGCCAGCCCCAGCCTGTCACCCGGGGGATCCACCAGGAAACCACGCAGAGACCTAAGCAGGCCAAGCTCTACATACAAGCAGAATACATAAATGAGTTCACCTATTTCAGCCCATCACCCAGACAGTTGAAATCCTCCTCTGGAGCTGCTCATTACAGCACAGCACTCTGTTGATAAGAAAGCAGCAGAGACCCTCGCACCGGGATGTGAGAAGGGCAAAAGCCCCGGGGGGCTCCAGGCTGCGCTGCCGATGGTGCCCCCGCCCCGAGAGGCTGCTGGCGGCAAGCGGGACAGGGTGCTGAGGGACAGGGTGCTGCGGGGCGGGGGTGCTGCCCGGGGACGGGGTACTCACCGGCCATGCTGGGCAGGCGGGGGCCGGCCGGGCAGGGCTCGCTGCTGCCGCCTCACCTGCGGGCGGGGGGGCCGCTGCACCGCTCGATGGGATTAGCCTCCTTCCTGCCGGAGGCAGCGGCAGGTGAATCACACTCGCAGGGGCTCCTGCGCAGCAGCAGAGAAAAGGCATTAGCGGCCGACACCATGGCGGGGGGGTTGGCACGACCCACCCCGCCCCCGCTCCGGGCGCTGCCTTTCCTGCCAGGGGGACGCGCTCCTGCCGCCCGCTCCCTGCCCCGCAGCGCTCCGCTCCCGGCGCGGCCACGGCCCGGAGCTCGGCCCGAAGCTCGGCCCGGTACCGCAGCGTGGCACGGGCCCGGAGCTCGGCCCGGTACCTCAGCCCAGCCCCGCAGCCCGGCCCGGCCCCGCAGCTGCCCCGCGCCTGGCGCGGCTCCGGCGGCGGGGGCGGCGCTCCCGCCCCCGCCCCCTTGGCCGCCGCGCGGCTGCGCCCACCCCGGGATGGGAGAGACCCTCGCTCCCCTTCCTCCTGCTCCCTCCCGTCCCGCTCCGTCCCCTGTCCACACTCTGAGCGCCCTCCGGGTCTCAGGGGCTGCGACAAAGCCGCCCCACGGGGACAGGTCTGTGCAGAAACCGAGAGGAAGGGACGCAGGTTGGGGAGACTCCGCCGCGCAGCGCCCTGGGGAAAACACCAACCTCTGCGATGGTGAAGGTGGCAGAGCGTGGAAAAAGGTCTCAGAGCATGAGCAGGGTGATTCCAGCCTGGCGTGTGGTCACCCAGATACACGGGATTCAACGTGAATGAAGGGAGTCTGCCCCTAACTCCCTGGGGCCATCGCATCCCCGACAGATACTTGCGGTCGGGTAACTTGTTACCTAGAGAAGCAAGTAGATGTTTTCAGTGTCAAGGAGCTTATGCTATTCACAGGGCTGTAAATATTTGCACAAGTGCATAAATAAATGCACATTTAACTCGCACAGCGTGCTTTTGCCACTAGTTTAGAAGGCATGTAATTGTGATGTAATTCAGCCATACGATGTCTGTGCAAGGTAATTTTAGGCTGAAGTGGTTCAGTGGCTATTTTGTGTCAAAATGTGCTGTGAGCGTCAGTATCTATGTAGCAGAGGTCAACAACTTTCAGATGGTGTGCCAGTAAAAAAAAAAAAATCCTGGTGTTATCACTCAACGATTTAAAACTTTATTTCCAACAATTAGCAAGAGATCTCTGTTGCCACTCCAAGCTGCAGCATTTGTTCTCTCACACACTGGAAGAATCCTAAAGGTCTACTGGAGAAGAGGGTGTCATTGCTCTGTTGTAATGGTGAAGCGTTTAAAGGAAGGACGGACATAAACATATAGGAAATGAGGTTTTATTTATTCCACAGAAACAAAATTCTCAGGGGTCTGTATTCACTATTGGCTTATGTAGACAAGTCAACAAGACAACATGCTTATCAGTACCATGATTACTGTTGTAGATAATTTTACTGGCAGGGCTATTTCACCTGGGGGACTTAATGACTAAAAAAAGATTTTTCTTGATAACAAAAGTGATGTCTATATTTAAATTATAATCTGTTTTACTTGTGTGCCAGCAACTCTTTTTTACAGTATAGAATAGATTTTAAGTATCAGAGCCAGTAACATAAGCTGGAGTTCTGATGTTCTAACAGCCAGTTAGAACATTCCTTCCTTCCTTCCCCATCCAGATTTAAATACACTATAGCTTCCCTACATAACCCTCAACTACCTGAAATAACAACAATAGAAATAGTTAAGACAATAATTATAAATTTGTTTTTATCATCAGCATCACTCTAAAGAAAAAGGGAAATTAACACCTAGAAGTGTATCTGGACACTGGTATATTGATATATTGGGTATAGGCCGACAAATTAGACCAAAGAGCTTCAGAGGGTTAAACACTTGGGTAGTCAGGGTTTTATCCATTCAGATTAATGGGTTTTGCTCACATTCTCCATAATAAATCTGGTTTTGGTCTATAAATATCAACACAAGTAATAAATTGTTTTGAAAACATTAAGAACAATTTTAAATAAATTGTCATGCTATAGCAAAACAAAAAATGTTGCACATAGATCCTTCTCTAGATACTTATTAAAATAAAAAAAATAAAAAGAGAGAAAAAAAGAATAGATAGCTAAGCTGTTTTGATTATTTCGGGGGATTTTTTTCTCTGTAATTTTTCATTCGTTTGAAGAATTTCCTTCTTTTCCCTAGTGGGACATTTTTGAACTTGCATATAGAAGGTATCAATCCTCATATGTCTCAGAAAGTAGCAAACAAAACAAACAAAACTTAGGTCATCTTAGATAAAACACACTGTTTATTGAAAATTTTGAAGAGAAAGAAGCAAAATATATTTTTTCATGGTTGAACAAAGTTGTAACAGCAAAACACTTGTCATTTCATTAATCAAATCTTTGTCTGACAAAATGTATATCAATCTGATTTAACTAATAACATGGAAAATTAATATTTTAAAATAAATGTTAAATGTTTTTGAAAACCATATTAAAACTATTTTCTTATTCATAAGTTGAAAATGATAGCCAAAAAGGTGTTCATTTGTTTGTATGTTGTCAAGATATTTCTATGTTTAAACTGGTGTACATTATAATTTCTTTCAGGATCAAAAAAAAAAAAAAGTGGTAATCCAAGCAAGCAGCTGATATCTATCCATTTAAAATATAATTTAGATAAAAAATATTTTATTTTATGAAAAAGTATTTTTTTAGTATATGTCTTCCTCTCAGTGATGTAATAAACACAAAATCATATTCACCTCCATATAAATGGAATTGTGGTAACAAAACCCGTGTTTTGCATGTAAAATGAAGATAAAACCACACCAATTTCCTTATGCTTTAAAAAGTTAGCTAAAATGGCTGTATTGCAGAATTATGTCAGTAAACTGCTCATTTTGCCATCTTTCATCTGTATTTGATTCACTTGCTGGTTCTTTGATGCAGTGAGCTGAATGAAGGCAGAGAGACAGGAAAAGTGCCAGTTTTTGTGATAGGTTTGTCTGCATGAGAACATTGTCAGCACAGCAAGGTCAGTCAGGAATGAGGGAAAGTGAAACAGTCTAGCTAGAAAAACTGTGTCAACCACACCTCCTCATTGTGGCTTAGACTTTAGAAATTGAAGCATAACAAAGTCATTCTAAATGAAACAGAAAAAGCCTTGTACCCATTTTTCCTTTTCAGAAGTTGCGATTAATGTGGGCTTTTTTTAAAAACCCGTCTTGCTAGATTAATGCCTTCAAAGGTTCCTAGAGCCAGGCCTAAGTTTTCAAGAAGAGAAATTAAACTTATGTAAAATTCTAGTTCCTGAGAAGAGCTAAATACCATTTCAGTAATTAATCAATAAAATAAATAAATAAATAAAATTAGCATGCAATCCTCTCTGTTTTATTTTGAACAGTAGTTTGTCAATATACATAATCTTTTCAGTATGTTATAAAATTAAGAATTAATTTTCTAGCTATAGTCGCTTTCACTTTGCTAAAATTCAGTCACAAAGTAAAGGCATTCAGATTTTTAATCCTTTAGACAACTACAGATTTTCTTTAAATGTAGTAAACATTACAGAAATATACTGGAGAAACCCCACAAGTGTGAAAGGAAATGGCAAACTCTTATTCCTATTCTATCAGAAGGACTGAGTTTTTTGGCTAATTTTGAAAACAGAAAAAGAAGTTATTTGGTGACTCAAATCCTCGCAAACCCGAACCCTTCGATTTTTAGCTTATATCAAACTTGATTTCTTTGTTGTTTACGATAACTTCTGAGTCAAAATCTGTATCCAACCTTTATGAATGCAGGTCAGAGAGTACAATCCCTGGATGTTTTAAGCATATCTTTGATGACATAAAGCTCAAGGTGCAAAAATGACATCAGGTTAGAGAGAGCAGGACTGCAATGTCTCAAGAAAACGTTGGTTAGAGGAAGATTTTCTTCTGTCAGAATGGCAATGTAGAATGTCACCAACCAAAGGAGCCTGTGATCAGACAGCAACTCTTCTTTTAGTGGTTTACACTGTAGCCCCACCTGAAAAATGAAAATTGAACATTCAGTATTTCCACTGTGAGTGTTCTTTGCCAGCTTTTCTGAAGCAGGTCTGGGCCACCCAGGCTGGTTTCCACTCACAGAGCCACAGCTGTCAGGCACCTCTGTGGTGGCAGAGACAATTGTTTGTCAAATTCCCATCTACTTCAGCCCTAAATCAGTGGAAAACTGTTTGGGCCTTACCACGTGGTTTGAAACAAAGTTTCTTGTTCTTGTAAGCGGAGTAGGCTGCTATTGATCCAACAACCAATACGACAAAAGCAGTAATTACTGGAGATGTAACTCCAGCTATTAAACCCGAATCTGTGGAAAAAGAAAGAGAAGGGTTTGTTTTCAGAGACACTTAAATGGTTTGTCTTAACTATATTGTCTATTAAAGTGTGCCTTTACCAAATTATGAAAATAGTTTAGTGAAACTATAGAATTAAGCAGATGAATAAAAATTGTGTTATATTACAGCTGATGTGCACAAATGATGTCTTAAAGCCTAATTTGTTATATGTGCTAGTTTATAAGGCTATAATTGTTTTAATATTTCATAAAGATCAGAAATCAATCATGGAATAATGTAAGTTATTTACTATACCTGTGTTCCCTCCATGATTGAAATGATGCTCCTCTCCTCCTGGAATAGAGGGTGAAGTTTCATCAGAGAAAGGTTTGTCATCCTGTTTTGAGAACTGAGTCTTTACCCAGCAAAGTGTGACATACAAAGGGCAAAAGGGGAGGCCCAACAAGACTGCAAGAGAGGAGCTCCCCTTCCACTCCTCACTGACGGCTGTGCTGGCCAGAGGAATAACCCTTCATGCTCTGACACTTCCTTTTTGGGGAAGAATGTTATCATCTAACAGGAGGACCATAGGTAATCAAGCTGATTTCACAGGGAGGCCAGTATACTCTATTTCTTCTCTACTGCCACACAATCAGATCATTTATCAGTAGTTTACATCAAGATTTTAGTATTGGTCCATCTATTTCAGCATGCCCCTCGCTTTTGGATGTTCCTTGCTGAATTCAAAGGGATAAAACCTGCAGGCTTCTGGAATATGCTGGAATGCTGGAAAATGTTTTGGAATACATTTCAAGTTCTAGCTTCAGGCTCAAAACCATGTTTTTTCATGAAGGATAACTAACCTAAACAAAAATAGCAGTCTGGTCCCATACCTTCAGAGACAAACAGATTACCACTAAAGCAAAACCAGCTCAAATTTACAGGTGTTAGGAACATGATGCAAGGCAAATGTTACCTGGTGGTAAAGGCTTTCCATCAAGGAGATCTGAGTCATCAAAACCTCCTGCAAGATAAAGATTCCAGTTGCAAAATTATCTACAATGGTAACCCCTTCAGCTCCCTTGTCCACTCCTTTTGTAGTGTTCTTGGGAGAGGTGAGGGACCTTTGAAATCCCAGTCTCTACATGGTGAATGGATCACGTCTTACACTGAACAGTCACCTACCAAAATTCACCTGAAAGCTGAAGTTAGGCACTGTTGGTGTCTATGTATTCTGTTTTGGGCACTTCTCTGTTGTGGGCTTGGGCTCTCAGTGACACAAATCCTTATATAACATGGACATCTTGACTCCCAGTGATCCCTGAAGCAGAGAGTCCTTTCCAGGAAAGACTCCAGAAGGACCTGTCCATGGCTCACCACCACAGCCATACCCAAAGTAAGTACAGGTACAGGGTGAAAGCCAGAATAGCTATGTCACATTTACTTAATTTAAGCAAGTGTCTGGAACCAAACTCAAAAGCAATACAGGCTGCTCAGCTGCTGTATACCCCAGGGCCATCTCAGATGCAAATCTCAAATTTATTTGAACACAGGCTTATCCCTGCCCTATGGCTAGATGTCAAATTTGAACCTTTGCCTAGTTCAGTGTATACACGCCCAAAATGAAAACACAAACAAGATTAAATGTTAGTCTCGTGCCACTTAAGAGGCAACGTCCCACATCTTGAACAAGCAGAAAAGCTTTATGGTATCAACACTCATATTTAGAAAAAGGCTTTCTCAACTCTGGGTCAGAAACAGTGACTAGAAAAGGGAGGTGTAGGGAAAGGGTGATAAAAGCTATTACTAGAGAAATAAGAGATTAAATTATTCAAAATGTCTGTTCTGAACAGCTGATAGCAGTACATTTTCTTAAGAGCAAGTAGTCTTACCAGCATTACTGTAACTTCCTGGGCGCGGTGGAAGAGGTGGGTATAAAGGTTTTCTTGAGATGTCACCTATTGATAATTAATATTGTTAGATGATTGAACAGGCAAAACTGGGAACTGTAAACAAAAACATTTGATACCTATTTCTAATTTGTCCTCCCATGAATTAATAAAAGGACCTTGTCAGTAATTAAGAAGATTTAAGCACTATATCAACAAATAGCTTGCTACAAAACATGACTTGGAAGTGAACAGGGAATATTTTTGAAAGAAGAGAAGAATTCACAAAAAACATTGAGGGAAAATACTGTATGTATATCTGGAAAGTGCTAACATTGTTTAAAGCTGACAGCTGGGAGGCACAATGTGTCACTGTGGGTGTCAGTGATGCAGTTATCCAGAGCCAACAGAGAAGCTGGTGTTCTAAGCTGGGCAGGAGGCAACAGGTTATCTCATTGCCATCAGCAGGTATTAATAAGGCCTGCAGATTAGTTTCATCTAACAGATGCTGAATTTATCTAATGCATAATGAATTTTCTGCTCTTGAACTGTGCAAAATGAACTCTGACTTCAGCTTTGCTCTTGTTTAGGACTTTGTGCTAGCATTTAGCCTTAATTTTTTGCCAAAAGATTAGAAAGAGATGCATTGGATAAAGCAGGAGATAACTTTAACCTTATTATACCATGTATGAAGGTCAATTAAGAATCTGAACTGAAAATGGAAAAAGGAAATAAAAAACAATGGAAATACAATTTTCCATCCTTGTAATGAGAAGATTAGGTTTATATAAGATACTTAAGCTATTAATATCTATTAATAATAATAGATAATAACCTATCCTCTCATAACAGTACTCAATAAAAGCTTGCAGGAATGGAAGAGTTGTTATAGGAACAAATAAATGAAAATATAAACATAGTTATTAATAACAAAATTAGATTCAGCTTTGTAAAATGTGGACTAATATATCATTCACACAAAGGCAGGAAGTGCCACAGAGGAAGGTGGAAATGGGAAAAAAAAATAAAAATGTGTCATTCTCTAAGACTGAAACATGAGCAAACCAGACCACAGCAGCTGGTTCAGAGGTTCTGTGCAATTGGCTGAGAAGTAATTTTTCTTTTGTGTGGCTGTGACTGAAGGGGATTTTAGGCTTTGCAATACTAATTGCATTTTGAGTAACTGCATTATTCAAGAACCTTTCTAGAGTACTTCACATCCTTAGTATATCTCTAATTACACTAAATAAAATCTGGTGTACAAATTCCCAACCTTAAGGATTTCATATGTCTGCACAGCTCAGTACAGTGCTGTGAAATCTTCCGAGGTCAGCTCTGGGTGTTATGGGAATATCTGGAAGTTAACAGCATGGTACAGCAGCTTGACTGCTTCAATTTAAGCTGTATTCACCAATGCTCATCTCTGAAACATTCCTTCCTGAATTTCTAATTTACCATCAGCAGAGCTACAAGAAGCTCAAACCTCTCCATCCAGTGTCACCTCTGATTCCCAGTCTTAGACAGGCTCATTTTTGGTAGCTGAAGAAACTACAGCCATCACCTTCTTCCAGCTTCTGTCAGAGGCCTCCACCCTGAGCCATCCCAACTGAATGGGCGAGGTTTGCCCTCCCCAGCCACGCCTGGGGGCTCTGCCATGGCACAGCAAGCCCCAGCCAACTTCAGTCCATGCAAGGTGGGGCAGCTGGAAGCTCCCAAAGGTACCTGGTGACCGAGCAGGTGCTGTCCCCCCCCTGCATGGTGGCCTCAGGCAGAAGGGCTGCATGTACATGAGTTCTGATAACTCTCATGACCTCCTGCAGTACTGAAATCTCTTTTTACAGATCAGGCACAGTTCAGGAAAAGACTATGAAAGAAAAAAATCCCCTTGTGTTCAAGGAAACAAGGGAGTACTCACCCCCACCAAGAGCATCTCCTAAATGTAGATCATTGTCTAAAAATGAAAAGGAGGAAGATGTAGAAAAGTGAGTTACACACAATTCTTGAGAGAAATGAAATGTTATTTTCATTAGAACATGTACAACTGCATGTTTGACAAGCACCTTTTTCAAGTCAGTGCCACAAATTCAAATAACTTATCACACTTTTCTTGAAAACTCTATAATAGATTCTAACATTTTCCCACACACTAATTGACAAATAGCACAGTATTTTCTACTCAAAATACAAAGGTTTTTTCCTGTTTTAAATGATGTCAAAATAAATCTTACAGTTGAATCAAGATCAATACCTCTTTAATATACCTGCAAGTACAAAAATAAAATTAGCTATAATATATAACTATCCATTTTAAAAATATACTTAATTATTAGCATTTATGTCTGTGGTTAAAATTGGTATATGTATGCTTGGCTTAAATGTAATTTATTGAACAACAAAAACTGAATACCCATTTCAAGAACAAATACTAGGGAGCAATAAACCTACTTGGGGAGAGATTGAATCAACTAATCTATGTAAGGGTCATGATGACCCCTTGCTTCAGGCAATCATATGTGCCTGTCTGAGGTTGGGAGACAGTCTGGTTTTATTTGCTTGAGCTATGAAAGTTTTTAGATAGAATTAAATGTCTGTATGCAAAAGCTACCCAGTAAATCAACAGGCTGTGACCATTGCCCAGCACCATACACTTGTCTGGCTGTACCTGGGGTGGAACCTTTCCATGCAAAAACAGTTTGTCCATGAGCTGCAGATGCGTAAAGAGGAACTCTGTTTCCAGCACGCAGGTGTGGATGTGAGTATGTGGGTGGTATTTTAAAGGTGTGTATGGAATGATGGTGAGTTCTGAAAGAAATACATTAGGTGGATGTTATAATTCCAAGAATCCCTTTCTTGATGCTTGTATGTGTGGAGTGGTACAGTGAATCGGAAGAAAAGGGATAGCAAAACCTATCTAAATTTTGGTAACAGTGCTTGCTGCCACAGACAATTAGATAGACCCTCAATTAAACAATTTTTTTTCATTATAGATTCAGAATGTGTCAAAATTCCTGAAACACAGGAAAATCACCATGCAGAAATCTGTTTTCTTGTGTTCTTTATACCTAGGAGGAGTGGGAAGCTGCTTTTGCTCAGTATCTAGTCTTATTTGGGTAACAACTCAGAAATGCTTTGATGTCACCAGGAAATCTTGCAGGAAAATAAACAAATTCATAATACACGACTTGGTTTGTTCTTGTCAGGTGTAGATCCTCCCTGTGTCTGCCCAGCAGAGAGTTGCATTTCAAAAATACCTTCACCTGTCAAATGTTAACACTATAAGAAGCAATAAATTGAAAACTGAATTCAATTTATTGTTGAGATGAAGAATTCAGGTAAAATGCAAGTTCTGCTCCAGAGGGTTCATGTAGAGACTTGTTGCAAAAATGCTAAGATTGATGTGAATGAAATAAAAATTGAAATGCACATGTCTGTTGGGACCAGAAAAAACAGTAAAGTGTTAAAAGAACAGACAATAAAGGTCAGTGTTCCCAGCAGTAAAACTGAAGAATGTGTTGTTTCTGTCAAAACCAGCAGGCCTGTGCTCCGATGGCAGCACAGATGACTTGTCAGCAGAGGAGAAGCAGAAAGGCATTCTAACACCAAAGTTTGCAGCATATCACTACTTTTCAGATTGTCCACCCAGAAAATAAGTGTGCACACAGCCTGTGTACTCCAAACAAGTGAAAAAAAGATATAGTGGGCAGCAACCTGACCAAGGGTTCAGAGACACTGGAGTAAAAAATATTATGAGGCAAAGGACCTCTCTATAATACCTGATTACTTCTAAAGGATAGAAAAGATCTCTGGATTCTACCTGTCATTTCTGATCAAGAAGAAGCAGGGAGACAGGATAAGAGCTCAGTAGCTGGCAAGCTTTGTCTCATGTTGCACATGATGCTCACCAGACCACCTAAGCACACACATCTTGGTGCTCATGAGCATGTGGGTGTGAGGATATGGCTGAATTAAACAGGATGCAGGAACAATGTGAGTGGGTAAAAATCAACTTTGAGATTTTGTAAATAAACATCACCTTCCATTAAATTTTGTGATGAATTTTGCTATACTGGGGAGGTGCCTACAGGAGAGCTTCAACTCAGGCAGAGGACTCTGCCTGTAATTGGCCTCAGCTGAACAAAAATCTCAGAAAACCTCACTTCTGAAGGAGACACAGAGGAAATCCTGAAGTTAAGATGAAGAATTAAGCAGATGCTAGAACATACTTTTGGACCATCTTCCTGCACTTTCCAAATCCAATAATTGATTTGTAAGACTGTGGGCTTGGGTTTTCTAGTAAGTTTTAATTGCTTTTTTAAAATTTCTGCAGTCCTCTGTAGCACTGAAGGAGACTCTGAAATAGTCTAGAAAACATGAAGTTCTTCCTGACCAGAAATTAGTGAAGTGGATTTGGTTAGGGCAGATATTTATCTGATGTTCATATCTCTAACAGATTTAGGAGTCCCTAAAAATAAAAATTCCTTTCACCGGACTGAGGCAGCTTGAGTGTAGATATTAGCACCCTAAGCTACCTTTAAACATGACCACAGATAAAATATTTTAGGGCACAATTCAAATAACTTGAAATGTTTACATTAGGATGGGAACAAATCCACATTTAGTGCAATATTTTAAAATAGACAGGCACTTCTAATCTAGGCCAGACACAAATTTTGTTTGCCAAATCAAGTGGGAAGGAAGAATGAAGCTATTAAAGCACACAATAGCTACTACTTTCACAAAATACTGCCCTGTTTATACAAAGAGGGAGCTAGAGAATTGTGTGCAAAATGTAACTTCTTTCATGGACCTAAAATCTTATTTCAAAGTTTGTCCAGAAAAAGACCTATAGTTGTTAGGGATTTTTTATCCAGCATTTCCCAAGCATTTTGTTTGATAGACAGAAAGTTATTCCAGTGCAGTTTAAGTGAAAAAAAAATCTATGTTGTCATAAATTGTTCCATCACAAATGCAATTTTGTTCTTGTTTGGAATTTGTGTTTTTTCAATGTTAACAATTGTTCATTGGAATTCGTTGTTTGGCATTCTCAGGACTACAGCTCTCCACTGTTCAGAGCCCTTTTTTCCTTTCTGACACGTAGTTGTAGCAATCAATACTAGATCATATGAATCAAATACATGGTGAGAAGAAAGAATAGCCTCAACTTCATTCTGATTCTTTTCGAACTCTGTTGTCAAGCATCATGAATAAATATACAAAAAGCAAAGATAATAGGGAAAAAAAGTAGAGGAACAGTTAGCCCATTTTAGCAACAGCTACCCATTGTTATTCTCCCCAGGGAGTTCAGAACAATCTAGAAAAGTGTGAAGAAGGTCTTCAGGAAATAAAATACTATCACTGGCCAGCAATGGTTGAACACCTTACTGGGAGCAATAAAGACATGTATGTGGTAATTGGCAAAAGTGCACTTATTTTACTTTAAGAAGACAGCTGATATTCACACATTATCTCAGCTAAAGCACAGCAGCAAATATGATAAAGAACCTCATGTGAAAGTTTCTTACATGTACAAAATCAGTTTTATGACCCATTATTTATTACTCACTGAACACAGGTCTTGTCGGTCTTCTGATCACTGTCGGCTTCCTGGTAATTATGTCTGGTGAACACAATGACACTCCAATAAACATTAACAGCTTCAACTTAACAAAAGCAGGTATGTGCAAATGTAGAGAGCTGCTTTCAATAAATCTTTATAACAATAAATCTTTATAATAATAAATCACAGCAGACCCCAAAAATGAAGGAATATGTTTTCAAAGCTTTTTTTTTGGTTTGTTTGTTTTAAAGAAGATTTTCATTTCATGACAGAAACATTGAAATCTAATATTCTTCAGTTCTGTGTATCTTTAATGTAAGTAGTAGCCACTTCATATTCTATTCCTCAAGGAAAAAGATTTAAGATTTATTATTAGACATAAATGCCATAGTAAAATAAGGATAGAAAATTTACATACCAGGGGGATCAAGGGCATCAGCTAAATCAAAATCACCTTGACCTAGAAGGAATGTGACAGAAGACACTAAGTCAGCAGGCAGGCTTCCATGACCTGAGGGCTCTGTACAGAGCCAGAACAGCAGTAAGAGGCAAAAGAAAGACCCATCCAAAGAGCAGCAGGCACAGAACAAGCTGTCAGCTGTCATCCCTGCACAGCACAGCCCTGAATGACTGTGAGAGATGGGCTCATTTAATCCAAGGAAGTTATTTGGTCAGGTAGGCCAAAGAGAAGCTGCTCTCTCGTGTTGCAATATTCAACTCCTGTGCAAACACCCCTTTGAAGAACACAGGTTGCCAGTTAGAGGGCACAGAACTATTGCCAGGAGACAGCTGAAAGTAACATTCAGCATAGTACTTGTGAATCAAAATCATGGTTTTTTTAATTCTTACTGTAACATGGGCCATGAGTAAAAGATATTGTGTTTACCTAATTTAGTTTCCTCTGTAAATTAAAAAATCTGAAAAGGGAAAATAATTCTTCCTGTTCTCTGCTAAGTGACATCTTTGAATGCCACAGCAGAGTAATTAGCATCTGTACTTTTGAAGTTGGCAGGCAAAGAAAACTGGAAAATATTTTAAATGCATAAACTGAAATAGATGACTTTGAACTAAATATAGTTATTCTTGTGAGTTTTACTTTCAACTCTACAATCTGCCACTTTCCTTGTAATATACAGGCTTCATGAAACACATGTTTGCAGATTATGTATCCACTGGTTTTCATCCAGGGTGGTGCATCATCCTTGTGTTTGCATTCAAAATATAAGATCAGCCTACACAAACCCACAAAAGTCATGACATGCTATGACTTCCCTAAACAGAAATGCATTACTGTACTCTATAGTGTAAGCCACAAGCTGCACTTGATCTGCATATGTTTATTATCCCTTCTAAAAGGCTTAATACCTAGCTGTTCATTGAGGAGTTTTTCTTGGCAAGGCTTGAACCCTTCACAGCAAGAAAAGCATCACTGTTCAAGTGAAGAAGCTGAGGAACAGAGGGAGGCTGTCAGAGGTTTGTCAGCACAGCAATGCCCAGGGTTCAGCTCAGCTCCTTCATCTTGACAGGTCCTGTACATCTTCATGGCATTCTTTTCATTAATCACTGCTCTGGAATAATAGCTCTTGCCTGTGTCAAAGAGCTTCCAGAAAGATTAATTATCAGTGGTGCAACACTCTGTGATCCTCAAATAACAGTTCATGCAGGAATATAAAGTAGAAATGTTTTGATTCCCAGAAGGATTTTAATGTAAGTCTGGGAACTTAATTATAGACGGGGTCTGATGGAAGAGATAAAATGAGGCTGGAATGCAAAGAAGGAATGGCTTCTAAAGAAAAACTATCCCAATAAAATATTAAGAGGAATATATTTGGTAAGTAAAAACATGTAACAGCATAAGACCTTCCAAGTAATGTTAGCAGAGTGGTAGGTTATCTCTTTATGATTTGATTTGTTTTTGGAGTGTTTCCTTATCTGGCCACCTCTCCCTCCTCTGCCCTGGCCCCTCAGCCAACATTGCCAAGTTCAGTAACTTTTGGATTGGGTCTTCAGGTGGATAATATTCATGGAATCATAGAACCACAGAATGGTTTGCTTTGGAAAGGACCCTAAAGACCATCTATTTCCCACTCTCACTGCCATGGGCAGGGACACCTTCCACTAGACCAGATTGTTCAGTGACCCATTCAACCCTGAACATTTCCAGGGATGGGATATCCACAGCTTCTCTGGAGAACCTGTGTCAGTGCCTCACCACACTCAGAGTAATAAAACAAGCCTTCCTAATATCTAATTTAAAACTACTCTCTTTCAATTTAAACCCATGATCTAAGACTCTGACAGGTTGGGGGTTTTTAATATGAATCCATTAAATACATAAGTATATAAAATAAAAAAGTTGCTTATCAGAAGATATTTTCTGCTTGAGGCCTGAGTGCACCACCAGCCCTGCCTGGCCCTGAGCTTCTGCCCATGGGCTGTCACCCCAGCCATGGGACCCTTGGATCTTGATGCAGACACACTGTGCATACACATACATCCTGGCATTGCCTCGACTTATGTGGTCAAATTATATTTTTCTGAAGCATTTGTTCAGGGCCAGCAGTACAAGCAACTTAAGCTTGACAGTCCTTTGATTTTGATCTCTGGCAAAATCCTCATTTTTGATCCTCATTGGAGGAGCTGTCTAACCTGAACCCCATTGCCTCAGGATACCATCTTAATCATCAATGGCTAAAACCACCCCTTGTTGGAGTGAGTCATCAGGAATAGTTTTCTAACCATAATCAGAATAAGAGTAATGAGAAATAATTTTGTAATACTGAAGAGCTGCTGGCCAAACCAGTTTCTTTGTTACAGGTCATGACAAGCAGGGACTAACAATCTGGAAAGCAACTACTGAGGTCCTAATGCTGTGAAGAGAATGTGACAAAATCATCTTGTGAAGGAAGACTATGGAAAACTTTCAGGTAGAATATTTCTTTGAAGTTAGGGAAAAGTAAAAATAGAAGGTGAAATCTAATCAGATCATGAAATTCAAACAAGATGATGCAGATGCTTTCAATTGCATGAGAACTAAAAACAACAGACAGAGAGTTACTGACACCTGCCCTTCTGGACAATACCAATGTTTCCCTGTCCTATTGTATGTCTCTTCTGTTATGGAAAAGGTATGAAAAAGCAAAAGGTGTTGTTTTGAGACTTCAAGGGAGAAACAGAAGAAAGCTACAGAAATTTTAAAAAGAAGAAAAAGACTGCTTCGACTTTGATGCCAACTTCCTCTGATAATAACATCAAATGACCACAAGGAGTAAGATTCTGTGGAGCAGAATTTTAATTGCTCATTATCATTCCTGAGACTGTACCTAGTCATTTTTAAGAATCTAACTTAAGGAGGATAATTGGTTACATAGCTGAACAGCTCAGACTTTATCCACACCATGGTCAGTCTAAAAACAAAACCAGGTTAGAGACTCAGGAAATATTTAGCTCAATAGGAGCTGCAGTTACTTCAGAGAACTCTGAAGATAAATGACCAGGGAAATAAATTAGTGAAGCGCTCCACAGGAAAAAAACCAGACTGAAATAAATTAATTTTCCACATAATTTTCTTTTTTTTTTTAATCAGCTTCCATAATAGAAAGAGTTGGAAATACACTGATGATAATGAGGATGAAAGAGATTTTAATGGGGCAGAAAGAGCTTTGTTCCACTGGGTTTTTTTAATTGGTTGGCAGTTTTGTGTTTGTTGCTGTTGGCTTTGTTGTTTGTTTTAATCTGGATAAAGTTGTGAAGAGATTTAGCTGTGCAGGTGGTATTATCTCAGTTATCTCTGCTACTACTGCTTTTTGGCTAGTATGCTATTTCTTGGCATTACTTCTAACCTTTCTTCTGGGAGTTTGCCTGTTTTGACAATGAAATAAAATTACTGTAATAATGTTTTTTGTGGGTGGTCCTCATGACTCATAACAGAGAATTCGAGAAAATGCTTGCAAAGTCCTGTCCTCAGGCATATCTGCATTTAGTGTTCACAAATTTTTAATATTAGTTTTCTGAAAATGTGACCCAAATATCCAGTCACTAAAATGCAGACAGAAACATCTTTTGTCTACGGTTTAATTTATTATCTAAATGTTGAATGGATCCACCACCCTTTAACTGTGTACCTGCTTGATCACAAGGGTCTGAGGTCCCACAGCTTTTGAGTTGAATTTATGAGGAGCAAGGCTGGATTCTGCAGGTGAGTGTTACCAGTTTGTCATGACAACAGCAGTCAAGTTTTCTGACAAAATGCTACCACAACATCACTCTGCAATTTTCAATCTCCATATGAACACAGCTGGTGGCCCTTAAAATGATGCAGATTTAAACAAGGCAGAAATGAATATTTCTAAGTGTGGATCAGATTGTGTCAAATGAAATTAACTTCTCAGGCTTTTAAGATGCATAGTCTAGTATTAAAAAGGAAGCTAAAATCCATTTGAAAATGCATTTGAAGTCTTTTGTATGTGTACATGTTTCTGGACACACACCTAAATGCATATATGTGCATTGTGTTAGATAACAAATTTTGTCATTAAGATTATTAAATTAACTGGATTTGGGTGCATTGCTAGTAGCCATATGTTTGGGATGAGATTACCTGTGTGACAAATAAATTAGAAGCAGCTAACTTCTAATTCTGAGCAAGATAGAAAGGGAGAATAAATTGATTTTACAGTATTTAAAGACTTGTACAAGTCTGGCTTCTTCCGTGTAATTAAATAGGAATTGTTTCGTGAATCCAATGAGCTTAAAACATTTTGAAGCTGGAAGAGACTGAGAAAGTCTGTGACATGAAAATGAGAAAAAAAAATTTCTAAAAGAGAACAATATGTTACCAAAATCACTCATGAGACTCATTTAATGGTTTTTCTTTTTAGCTGAAATTGTAAGTTATTCTTTGCACAGACCATTTCTGATTATAATACAACCAAGAAACCTATTTACTCCATAATGAGAAAATAGGATGTATTTTCCCATGCATGGGACTTGGAACACCCATGTACTGGTCCAACTTTGTTCAGGAAGCAATTATGTTTGTTTAAAGGAAATTACTAATTTCTGGGAGAACACAAAGGTTTACGCCCCAGAGTGGACACTGTGGGCAAAATCTCAATGAGCAGGTACTATTTCTTTCATGTAACAGCCTCATGATCCATATTTCCTGATGATGTTACTGTAGCTTGTTTTTCCTTCAAGGACCTTTAGTTTCATAAACAACGATTGCCATTACAACCCCTTGATGCTGGGGTGGAAAATGCTTTAAAATCTATAATTAAGATCCAAGGTCCAGTATATAGACCACGACATGTGGACCTGATTATTGGCTTAATATTTTTTGCTAGGCCACTTCTGGTTTTAGTTTAAATGCAAGGAAAATTAATAGGACTCTCTTGCTTATTCATACAAGGACACATTTAAATAATTACCAGCAGCTAAGATGCACTTATAAAGTGGCAGTACTGCTTTAGGTCTGTGGAGCATAGTCTCACCAAATACAAAAGAAAATATTGTAGTTCTACGATATTTGCTTTGCTGTTCAAAGGTAACTGAAGTTCTTTACGATCTGATATGCCCTGTATACATAAAATAAAACAGATATAACTTTCTGTATTTTGCTAGAGAGCGAGTCCAGAAGAGGGTGGCGTGTGCTGTAAAATTGCAGGCAGAGCAAAAGAATTGAGATCTCCCCTGAAGGAACAGCATACATGTTCCTGTGCACCTTACTCAGATTTTCAGCTTTGTGTCATGAGGCAGAAGAGCTTAGCCCACAGTGTGGACTCTTCAACCAAAGCTTCTCTTTGTCACTACAGGTTCCTGAAGCTGCCAGCCCTTTTCAGCCATTTGGTCTGAGAATCTCAGGCTTAATGATGGTCACATTAATGATGGTACACAAGAACTGTACTCAAACAAGAGACCTGTATGAGTATTCCTACTGAAATCCTTAGTGTGGCACAGACAACAGCAGTGCTGGGCTCTTAGAGTGACCACTCACTGCCCAAGTACCAGCTGGCTAATCCCCACTTTCTCCAGGGAGTAGTTTAGACACAACAGAGGGAAGTGAATAGGTGGTCAGGGAGATGCCAGGCTTTGCTGTTTCTCTTGCTCACAGAGTGGTTTTAATGTTCCTCTTCCCACTTTGACACCAGGTGCTCTGGTAAAATGCATGCAAAAGAGCTTTTGACCTTCAATATGGATAGCCCCTGGTTCCTTCACCACAGGTGTAATTAAACCAGGGATGTGAGGAAGGACTTCAATTTGTCTGCTAATCTTCGTGACTCCTCTGGCCTTTGCATTTACTTTTTCTGTAGCATTGTTGCCCTTTGAAAATATATTGCTGTGATTTAACTTTTACATGAATTCTTCACAAGTTAAAAAATCTATTGATAAGAGGCAAAGTGTATTCAGTCGAAGTGGGACTGTTATATTTTCATAATCCATGCAAGCCCATTCTTTCAGCTGGGCTGGTGTGTTTGCCTTCAGAAGATATTGTACTACAGGTTGGATTTAAGTATTTTTAGTATTTTCACATAACATTCATAGATGTCAACCTGTGGAAAGGAAGACTCTAATCAAAACAAATTGAATCTCTCTCCTCCTACTATGAGGCAAAAGGCCACAAAAAGGTCTATTTTCATTGATTTCTAATCTTGAAAGAATGCTGACATTTATTTGTTGTTTATTACCCTCAATGGGATGGAAAGAGTTTGACAATTGGTGCAAATAAGTTAATAATACATACTCAGGCAGGTTGGTCACTGCTGCCAGGCTTGCAACATGGCAGCAATGTTTGAAAAGTGAACCTGAGAAGCTGAATAACTAATCCAGTTGTTTTCTCTTCCCAAGCTCTGATGTTGCAACAATTCTGCCGCTAGTGTTTCAACCAGTTCAGGTATGTGGCTTTTTCAACCTGCAATCACACCCTTAGCTGATAGCACTGATGTGCCTACGGATAATTGTAGTTCCTGTCTTGGGAGTGAAATAGTTTTGGCAGCCAGCAGAAGAGAATTTGTTGCCTGCTAAATCTGTAAGTGCTTCAGCACGTCCACAGGGAGCTCACACAGAACAACAGTGAGGACTTCAGATACATGGAGCAGTATAAGAAAAAATAGGACTGTGTTTATCATCTCTCCTGTTCTGTCTTTTAACTTCAGTGAAAACTACATTATTCATAGAACTAAGTCACATAGGGTCTCAAATTCAAACAGGTCTACAATTTTCTTCGCATAAAGTGCACAGCTGATTAACCAAGACTACAACTGATCTTAAGCCAAAATCTTTGTAAGCCTTAGCTGAACAGAGGTGCATGGTTTACTGACTAGCAATGAGTGCATTGCATGTGTAGCATTCAATACCTGATAGAGTAAATGTAAACCATCTCAGACATATCAGTCTTTGCACTGTTTTTGTGGCTGGCTAAACATGTGATTTATCAGTCAACATTAAAGACCATGGATATATAGATTATATCTACATTGGGAACCTGAGGAACATTCCAAGCCCTCAGGTCTGAGTGAGAGTCTCAGTTGCCTTCCAGGTCCATATAGAGGAGAGCCCCCAGGCTGCCCAACTTCCCCACTGCAGGTGTGCACACAGGTTTGTGGCCCAGATGGGACCTATGTTTCAAACAGATGCATGACCTCAGTTACCGGAGAGCAACCTGAGCTGTGTCTGAGCACACCTTAAATGTAGTGTAGACACAGCCAAACCTGAACTACCAGAGATCAGCCAAGCTGTAGGAACTTAGGAGGGATGTTACTTTGAAATTCAGTGGAATTCAGTTTATTTCATTTGGATTGGGCTAAAAGCCTCACAGACAATTAGTTGTTGAAGCACAAATACATAGGAGTCTTCATGTAACCCACCTAAGTCTGGAAATTCCAAAAGCTAAACTGTAGCTAAAAATGGAATTTTGAAGTGAGTATATATGTTTCTGAAGTGTATCAGATTTCACTTTCCTCGTGCAATATGGTTCTTGGTTCTGTTATGCTTCTGTCAAGATGTGTCAATCAAGGCAGGCTAACTAACTCAGAAGAGTTGGACATAAAGGAAATGCTGGATGGTAAGAGGAATGATGTCACCTGGTCTGGCTGTGGTGGTCCAGTAGTTTATAGATGCTATCACAGAGGATTACAAATTAGAAAAGAATTAAGATACCTATAAAAGGGTGAATCATGGTGTAGACATCCCTTTCATAAGAACTTAGGCCAGCTTTCCACCAGCATGGCCAAGCCTTTCTCATATCATGTCTTGATTGGGACTGAGAAGAGGTTCTTGTTAATATCCCCTGAAACATGGTGAATACTTTGATGATAAAATTCAGTGGCTGTTGCCACGGACTTAAAATAATTAAGTTTGCTTGTCAAAGTGGATTAAATAGTTTCCAGAGTCATAAGACTGTGCCCAAAGCCCACAGCAACTTTCAGCAATGGCTTCTCCCCCAAAGCAGAGCCTGAACTGGCTCTAAATTAACACATGTATAAATGAAGAATGATTAGGCTGACTACCCTTGTAATTAAAATAGTAGAATATATGCAGATTGGCTTGCTCATGCTCAGATTGTCTGGACAGAGCTATTCAGCATATGACAGCTGCAGAACAGGAAAGTCTGCATGCCAAGAGGTGAGAGACTGAATGCATGAATCATCACTGCTCACATCACAACATGCAAGCCAGCACAGTCCTACTGCTCTGCTCTTTCTATGCCATGCTAAATGCTAAAGACTTCTAAATAGTTCCTCATTTGTTAAAATCAAACCGTTGAACTAAGTTAAGACAATGTGTTTTTCACTGCTCATCACTGCAAGATCTCCTAGGGACTTCATTTAAATCAGGGGTGGTGGGAGGATCAGCAGCAGCTGCTATTTTGGAACTAGTGATTAACGATTGATTTCTTCCTGCAGCCAACACTGTACTAAAAGCTTCTAGAGTATTGCTAACAGACAAAAAAAAAAGTTATAAGTACACCACATGGCAGATGCACACAAAGATAATTCTATTTTGTTTGACCTCAAGAAAAGTTTTAGGGAGTATTTTGCTCAAAGAAGTTATGTTTGAATATAGTAAAATTACTCAGTGTGAAAAGGCTATATTTTTGCTATTGCTATTAATTAATCAAAAATATATATAAAATTTATTCAATTCTTAATTAATCCTTCATGGAAAAGTATGCTTGTGTGTCGAATACGTTTACAAAGGTTAATAAATTATTAGTTTATAATTATCAAAGCATATGCAGCAATATAAACTCATTAACACCTTTAAACTGAATCAGAATTTGTTTTTACAATAAAACTTAGAGGTTTCAAAATAGCCAAGAAAAGCTTTAAAACATGAAGTCATTATTTGACTAAGGATCTCTGTGGAAACTCTAAGTTCCCCTGGAAGATCTCATTTTAGAGCTTCCATTTTAAAAAGTTTATACTCAAGCCTCAGCTTGTGAATAATTCTAGGGAAGCAAGACTAACAAGAAAATAAGAAATTAAAATAAACTTCAACTAGCACAGCTATTATGAACAACCATTCAGGAGACGTGTCTCTTTAGAAACTGGTAAAGTACATGTAAACACTTTTGAGTGCTTCTCATGAAAGGGTAGCTCAAAAAAAAAAAAAAAAAGCTAACAAGCATTTCCAAATAAACAAGCATCTCTTTTAGGGGTTGGGAGCTTAGGTTTTTTGGTTTGGGTTTTTTTTCATCTTTAATAACCTAGCCTTTGAAATAACCCAAGGTAAAGGTCACTTACCTCTTACATGGACTAGAAGGAAGCCAAGGCACAAAAGAAAAATACTTCTGAATTTCTCCATGCTCTTCTATGCAGTGCCTTGATTGCACCAGTTGGTTTTTTCCAAGCAACGATGGTAGATGTTGCAACTGCAGTGCCAAGGTTTGAGGAAGACACTTGGAATCAGCAGCTCTGTCCAAAGAGGTTTCTCACCACCACACCCAGGCTCTGCAAGAGAGAGAGAAACCTTCCTGCATACAGGGCAAGTGACAAACGCAAGCAAGCCTGCTAGAGCCAAGCTGTGAGCAGCACATTGGGTGCCACCTGCGCTCCAAGAAACTTATTTATCGCCCAGGCAGGAAGCATGGAGAGCTGGGGAAGCAGTGGCAGCACCCAATGAGGAGGGTGCCCAAATGCTCTGGATCCTCCTCCTTCCCAGAGGGGAAAGCCAACCTGTTTGACATCACTGCAAAGCAGGGTGTGGTGCTGTGGGAGCTCAAGTTGCTTGTAAGAGGAGACTGCCCCTCTCTGAAGCATGCTTGAAAGAATCACTCAGACATACTCTGTCCTCAAAGCAGCACTTCCCTGCTTGTTTCTTGGCTCAGCAATAACAGCTGATAAAAGCAATCTTGTCAGCCTTAACTCCTCTCTCTCACCAAATTAAGGAAGTGGATGGAGGTTAGGAAGCTGCTTTGCCGAAACTTGGAATTGGCTACAGAGGGATGACAAAAAAAAAAAAAAACAAAACAAGTTTCATAAATTTAAAAGGTGATGTTGGACTAATGAACTGAAGCATGCTCTGCTCCCCAGTGGATGCTTATCTTCACAGGTAAACATTGACCACTATGACTATTTCTATTGATCTGGTTTGTTTTTCTTTTTTTTTTTTTTTTTTTTAATACAAATATCCATGCATATCCTACATGGGGAGAGATGTCAGATAGTGCTGAATGTGATGGTGCAAAGCTTTGGAAAACAAAAAAATCATGCATCTATGTGTACATGGACTTGCTTTTAAATTACTGACGTGGTTTGTTTCCAGTTTTGTCATAGCATCATAGCTATCTCATGCATCTCTCTAGCAAACACCTGTGCCTACAGCCTTGTCCTTTGAACTGGATTGCAGCCATCACTCTGTTGCCCAGCACCAGCAGGGTGGTTGGCGTGCATCCTCCCTTGTGCTGGGGGATAAGCTGCAGGGAGTTTTGGTCAGAGCTGTTCTGTCTAGGGCAGCAAACAGCTCAGGACTCACTGCCCTGAGTGGCCAATCTGAGCACTTGTGGTGTTGCTGGGTGATTCAGTCTGATGTGGGGTACAGGCTGCCCCCAGCTGCATTTCTGTTGAGTTACCCAGAACGTACAACTGAACTTGTGCTCTTATGCTAACCACAAAAAACAGATGCAACAACATAAGATGGACTGATAGAACTTGGTCATACTGGGTCCTCAAGAAGCTTGATGTTCAAGTAGGTCAACTTCCTCCCTCTCCCCTGCCCAAATTTGAAAGAGCAGAATAGTTTATAAAGGTCTGGCTTATAGCTACTAATAGAAGCTCTAAAGTTCAATTTGGGTATCATCATTCTCCATGTCAGGGCCAATTTCTCAGTCTCAGAACAGTTAAGGACATTTAGGCTGAAGAAGTTACTTTTTCAGCCAGTTAAAACAAGAACTGTACCACGAAATGTGCAAGCCCATAAATCCACTGGTTGGTTTGTGTTTTTCCAGAACACCAAAAACAGGCCCACATGTGCTGATCTTCATACAAGTGATGAATTTGCCTGAAGGGAACAGTAATGTTGGCAAGGTTAGCTACTAGTCCCAGGCAGGTCCAAACAGCTTACACATGTTCAGTAGCTTTACTTCAAAACAGTTGTTCCTGCAAGTGAAGTCTTCCCAAAATGCATTGTCTCACCTGCCTGCTGATACAACTTCATTGTGATATTGAACATTCTCAGATAAAATTTGATTAAATCTTGTTCAGTTCTTCTGAAGCTAGCTATTGTCCTGTCTAGCTAAATAACAATATGAAAGTGGGCAGCACTGGAAGGAGTGGATCTAGTGTAGGAGTCAGGATGTCTTGAATGCTTATCCCCGTCCTGCTCTTGGGAGCATTACAGGAACTTCCTAATCTTGGTGCTGTCAAAAACATACAACAGCTTGCCCAAGATAGCAAGTAAAAAATATTATTTATTAAAAAGAAATATATGAGCTAATGCCTGACCATAAACAGCAGTTTTAGCACTTGAAAAATCATTGACCCATCTTTTTCTGCATAAAGGAAAACAAGCTCTCTCTACTCTCTCTCCTATTTACCTGACAAGGTGGATGAATTGCCCATGTTTTTTTACTTGTCTTTTAAGGAAAACTCCAATATTTTAGAAACTCAAATAGAGGTAGAACAGGAGCCAGTGTGTCTGTCTATTCTCTACACCACATACTTTTACCCCATCAGGTCTCTTTCAGATGAGACAAGCTAAAAGGGAGCAAGAGTTCAGACACAACTCATCACAGTGGCAGCCCCATCCTCCTGTGGGCAGAGGTCAGACATTGCTCTCCTTGGCGTGGGTAACCTGCTGTATGTGTCTACAGGAGATGAAAGAACTGAATTATACACTAGAACTACTTGGGAATGCCAGTAACATCCTACACTACTCATCTTTCTTTTTTTATAAAAAAACAGAAGTACTTTAATTAAAATATTGAAGCATCCAGTAATATAAGCCATTAATTTAAATACAAGCCAAACACACAAGTGAATTGGTGGTACAATTTCTTGACAACAGAAGAATACAATTACTAGGTACTAGCTAAAGCTTCAATGACTTTTCACAAGAAGATGGAGGAATATGTATTTTATTCTTGTGGTTATTAAGTACTCCAAATGCAGAGATTTGGGGAAACCGTGCATTTGCTCCATTTAAGTCCTTTTCCCATTCCTAACTATCTCTTCACTTCCTTTTAAATGTGTCTTTATATCTGTGTAACAGAAAAGAGCAAAAAGGAAGTAATATTTTCAACTTGTGAAAAGGTTAGGGCTTGCTTCATAATCTTCTCAAGTGAAAAACACACAGAACACTGTGTTTGAGATGGTGGTCTAAAGTAGTTAGTGGGGGAGAAAAAAAGGCAACACACAAAAGCAGCATTGAAAGTGTAATTCAGCCCAAGATATACTGAAAACTGAGTGCACTAAAACGTTTTTCTTAGCATTCAAAATTTGGCACAGATCCTGAAATATGCACCAATAAGAGCTACAGCAAAAAGCAGCCAAATGTTATGCTTAAGATTTGCTTGCTTTCATTTTTGCAATCCAACGAATTTATTTGGATAACTCTGAATAAGTATTTGACATGAATATTGCATTTGAAAACCATCAAAACATTTTTCAAGCTGTCTTTTCCACCAATATGATGAATAAACTGCCACTGCAGCTACCCTGTAGAAGCTAATGTGACATATTATTCTACAGCAAGATTCTGCTTTGATAATTTTTCCTCCTATTACTGATGGTAACCCCTCCTCACTCTCAAAGGAAGTAGACTGGAATAAGAATGGAAGTGAAGAGGGTGTGCCACCATTTGTTTCCACCCATTAAAACTCAGTTTGATGGTAAAGGTACCTCACAGGGATCAAGTTGCAGTTTGGACCTAGAAAGGACAGTATTTTTTCATTCCACTGCAGAGTCTGATTGAAACATGTACAGAAGCTACATTAATTCCCACATCTGAAGGTCAGTGGCAGCTCATAAGGCCATGATGGGCAGCAGCTGCTCTGTGGGACGTGACTGTAGAACTACTTCAGCAGAGTGGTGAATAATGGTTAAGTGATAATGTTTCCTGCCCCAATGAGTGGGAGAAACACTGAATTAGAATATTTAGCTCTGTAACACAATGGCAGTTGAGTGAGAAAGAAACAAGATGAAAGTTTCTGTAGTAGTGAGGCAAATAGCAATGTAATAATTAACACCCCAATAACTGCAAGGGAACTGCTACGTTTTATCAACAGGTAAGTAACAGAAACCTACAAACTGGCACCTTCTCACAAGAGAACAGACTAAAATTTCTAGTCTTCTGTTTAACTTTTATATCCAGGTGGCAGCAGCCAGGCTTGCTTCCTTCTTCCACAACTCCAGACTGTGGAACCATAACTGGACAAATCAGTAAGTTGGAAAAATCAGTAAATCTGTTACTATTTAGGCACTTGGCAACCCATGCTTTGCCTTCTCATTCACTTATGGTCCTCACATCAGAAGGTGAGACAACACATGGCCCTGGAAAACCGTCTACTGCTCAAGGATCTGATTATAATTGGATGAGGAAAATTGAATGCTGTTAAGTTTGCCCATACTAAGACATCTAAGTGCATCGTTTCAGTAGATCCTGGGTTACCAAAATTTTTCTTCAAAAGCCATGCCTGTCCTTCACACAGACAGATGTCTTCTCCACAGTTCACACAGGTAAGCATCTCCTGTAAGCAGCTCAAAGCTTTGCTGCTTCTGGCCAACTTCATTCCAAAATTATTAAAATGTCTGTACGAAATAAACCTGAGCTGCTTATGGAGCAAGTAGACAAACTTATTTAAAGGATCCTTCCCTAGGTGAGTCAGCACCAAGTTTTTTATTTTCAGAACTACTGAGAAGAAGAACACATAAACCTTTTTTTAAAATTTATTTTTAGAAAAATCACGATGTTGATAGGTCTTAATAAGTAATTTTTAAGCTCACATAAGCTGAAAAAGGATTCATGAGTCTTGGTTAGCTAAAAGCTAGTTTGAGCTCTTCCTGCCATTTTATCCCTAACAAACACTGACTTATTTTTATTTACTCTATGCTTGGCATGGATATATCCGTTTATTCATGTAGGCAAGCAGTACATTTCTTTTCTTTGTATTTACATAAATCAACTGTTTATGTAGGAATCACTTTTGCACTCTCAAACACACTTAAAGGCTTTAGCACTTTTATACTAAAAGCAGACATGGGACAAAAAGAGACTTACAAATGAATTCCATTAAGAAAATACTAAAATTTGTGTAAAGTTTTGTTGCAAGCTAAGAAACATGTACAAGAAATTCTTAAATGAATTATCCTTGGCATACATTCACATTTGAATGTACAGATATATTTACAGGTTTAATATCCAAATTCATTAATTTCTAAGTTCTAAGATGTTCCATGAAATGTCATCTTCCTATAGAACTTTGTCATGTGGCTGAAGCCCATTAATAAGACACATATGGTAAAATGGCATGAAAATTTAAAGCAATTACAATGAAAGCCAACAAAACTGGTTAGACCATTCCTTCCTGACAGAACTAGTTATTATTCGAGATTCAGTCCTTTAGCTGTTATGAGTTGTAGTTTTCCATGTTTCCACAGATCCTTGAAAGCTTCCTGCTCCTTTCAAGAGCCACAGCACAGGTCACAAGTGCTTTCAGAGCAGGATGCAACCACAGCTGATCACCCTAGGGGAATCCTTCTCAAGTCCAAAAGCACTTCTCACACGTTTGCTGTTTCTACTCTTCAGTGGATGTCTGCGGAGTGAGGTTGGCTTGTTCTGGTCACTCTTGCTGTTTGTAGTTTGGAACTGTGGTACAGTTTCTGTCCCTTACACATGTATGATAAGCCTTCTGAATTCAACACTATTTTCACTTAAGCTTTTGGCTATGGTAGCCTGAAGATGTTAATCCCCACTCCCAAGTACTTCATCCACAACTGTATAGACAATGCCAAACATCAATGTCACCAGAAATACAAAGTCCAATTATACTTCTGATCTGCAAAACAAGCTTTTCCACAGCTGACCAGCTCAATACTTGCTAAGCAGGAAGAGCCAGAAAGGATGAAGGCTCGGTGTGCATTAACTCTGGGTTTTGTCAATCTGTACCAGACAGATGCAATGAAAAAAAAAATATCTAAAAACAAACCAGAATTTTTGTCTCCAGAATGCTCAAGCACAAGCATCTCTTCCCTGGCAGCTGGCCCAGGCAGCTACACAGATTGGATCAGCAGCACCCACACCCAGATCCACCATCCATACACAGTGAGCCGTTTGCTTTCAGGTGCCCACAACGTACCCCAAGTTGGCTGGTCCACTCACTGAGTACAGGTTATTTAAAAAGATGTTTGTATTGCCTGAGAGCAAAAACAAAACAAAAACCATAATTGCATACTGGTTTTGGAGAGGTAAGGAAAAGTTAAACTGAATGCACTTGAGACACACCTGTTTGTCAGAGGAGTCAAGGAAAGAATGTAAAGGCACAACATAGACTACACTCCTGTCATTAAGGCCATGTATTGGTGTGCAACAATGCTTCACAGGGCTAACCATACAGAAGTACTTAGGTCTAAGTCACAGTCCCAGAGGTGTTTCAAACAAGAGCTGTTTTCTCATGAAACTTCAGGCTCTGCTGTTATGCTTTTTTTGTTTCCTTTTTTTTTTNTGCAGGTTGTTTATCCAGTTCCAAAGATCTGTTCTTCACCACTCTTTCTTTAATTTACTTCTCGAGAAGTGTGAGCTGAACTGAAAAGTGAAAAAACAATTCAAGATTAGTGCACAAAGCATATAATGTAAGTTATACATTATGGTGTAACAGCTTATGCAGTCAACAACTTTCAGCAGATGTTTGGCACTGTGTGATAAATTTAGGTAAGCAGAGGCTCAGATTTCTCAGTCAAATAACCACATTCTACATCAGGGAAGCTATCTACACTTGCAGTGTAACCCAGCACTCAGTTCAGGCTTGCAGTTCTTGCAAACAGGCTGCTCATACAAGAAGCAAGCTGCTGGAAGTAAGCTCCTAGGTTCAGGAAGTCAAAGATAGGTTTACATAAACTTTTAAAAACACAGACCTATTCTTCTATGCCATTTGACCTGGCTTAATGAGAGACTGCTTCTAACTGGAAGCCATGTAGGTACATCTATTACCAGCAGCAGACCTGACATCTGCTGACTCCCAGAATTCAGGTCAGGAGCAGCACCATGATGACCATGACTGCCTAGGCTCTTAGCTCAACACATGATCATACCTGTCTGCAAAATATAACAGAGGTATGAAATTTGGGATGTAATATGACATCAATATGTATCAAATATCTATATTTGATAACATTCCAAGTATGACTTTACTGGTTAAAATAAGGTATGCATGATCTGATGCATTTCACTTTTGAGTTCTGGTGAATCTTGGCCAGAATTTTAGCATAACCCAACTACAGCTCGTATTTTAACTGCCTTTGTTAGAGGACTTTGAATGATACTACTTTCTTCCCTAATGCACAGCTAAATTGAGGATACCTGAGTCTCTTCAGTCCTTACAGCCAGTCACAAGAAAATGTTTTGTACTGGAGAGTTTTATATATTTAACATCCTGAAGTGTTTATAAAGAAGATAATGAATCAGTTGAAAATTTATAACAAACTGATGAGAAATAAGGCATAATTGTTTTTTTAATTATGAAAAACTCCAGAAATAGTTCTGCAGGTTTAAGCTTAAACTCACAGAAAAATATACTGCAAATATATACTGCTCTGAGATTTTAATACTCAGTAATTCCAAGCCAATGAACTTCAGCATGAGGTTATAGTGCTTCTTCCTTTGTTGACCAGTCACAAGGGCTAGAAGGGCAAGTTTTTATCTAGACCATTTCCTCCAGCTCTATCCATGGATTCCTGGAGCTTATCACCTGCTCCACCAGCCAAATCCCCTACACAACCATACGTGGAAGGGTGAGGTTCTCAGTGTTTGTTGCTTTAAAAGAGATCCTTCCACAGCTCTCACCTTTGTATAAAGATTAATTATGTGATGGTTCTTTCATACAAGACTCATTCTCTGTTCACAGCAGAGAATGCTTTAATTACAACATGCTAGTAAGTTCAGCCTCTTTGCCTCCAGTGTAGTTTCATCTCTGTCCAAATATCATAAATTTTTTTAATATACATTCTTGCAGTGCTCTGTATCAGTTTATAATTAGAAAACAATTCAGATTCTAATCAGAAAAAATATATATACTAATAAACTTCCAATTGCAGTTATTCATCACACGGATGGAGCAGGCTTGTGTCTTCTCAATTGCCTTTAATGGTACAAGGCAATAAACCAATCTCTTCAATAAAAACTCAAGAAAAGTGGCCATATTGTCAGAATTGAATGCTTGATTCAGTTCCCAGTTTGTCATCATGATAAAATCAAGGAATCACAGAATCACTTATCTTGAAAAAGATCTTTTAGACCATCTATTTTAATTCTTACCCTAGGACTGACAAGTCCACCATTAAACTGTGTCCCTATGTGCCACATCTATCTTTTAAATACCGCCACAGATGACAACTCCTCTGCTTTCCTGAGGAGTTTCTAAGCAGCCTGTTCCAATCTGACAAGCCTCCTTACAACGAAATTTTTCCAAATATCCAACCTAAACCTTCTCTGGCAAAGTTTGAGGCCATTTCCTCTTGTCCTATCACTTGTTACCTAGGAGAAGTGACTGACACACACCAGGCTACAACATCCTTTCAGGTGGCTGTAGAGAGTGAAAAGATGATCCCTGAGCCTTCTTTTCTCCAGGCTAAACATCTCCAACTCCTCAGTCACTCTTCGTAACATGTGTGCTACAGACCCTTCCCCAGATCCACTGCCCTTCTCTGCAGCACCTCAGTGTCCTTCTTGAAGTGAGGGGCCCAGAACTGGACACAGCACTCAAGGTGTGGCCTCACCAGAGCCAGGTGCAAGGGGACAATCACAGCCCTGCTTCTGGTGGCCACACCATTGCTGATACAGTCCAGGATGGCACTGGCCTTCTTGGCTACATAGGCACACTGTTAGCTCATATTCTGCCAAAATTGTTAATTCTTTTTTTTTAACAAAACAGCACAGTTCATTTTCTCCAGTATGTTAGAGGTTAATAAACTGCATTTAATAGGATCCCCACCAAAGAGCTGATCTTCCATCTAGATTCTTGTCTTACCAGGTGGCTCAGATTGTGCTCCCCTATGGCTATCCATATTCACATTCTCTTCATCTGCTGGGAAAAAAACATGTATTTAGCATTCAAATTCTCTTATATTTGAGGTTCTTGAGAAATAATTTGAGAGAAGAAACAGCAGTGAGCTACTGATAGTAGTTGAGTTGCCCTGTTTTGTCTGCACATTAATTTTAACATGCATGGTAGAGATGTTTTTCTGTTTCCAAACTTCCCAAATTACAAAACAGCAGTGCCTGGCTGAATGACTGCTCTATCCCTTCCCTAAACAGTCAGAAAGACTGAAACAGACAAAACCAAAGCTTCTGCCCCTCCTATCACCCACAGTACTCCCAAAGTTCTCTGATCCAAGTTATATCTTATTTAGGTGGAAAGGAAGCAAGCAACAGATGACTGCAGAAGAATAATTTGGAGATGAACACTGGGTAAGTTGTCATAAAACTAGTAAGTAGGTGAGCATCTTGTGAAGGCACAGAGGCAAAATTTACAAAATTAGGAACTACAAAGTATTTTTCAGCATGAAAAGGTCTCTAATCCCTAACCTTCACTTGATTCTCCTTAAAAAGCATTTTTTGCAGTCTCTCCTGCTTATTTTTAGCCAGAAGTGCTTTTATTTTAAGAAATGTAAAGCTTTAAGTCCTCCTAGTTTTGAAACTCTAGTTTATGGGCAAGATGACTAGTAGGAAAGGTTACTCCCTGTGAACATAAATTCACAGGTATATTATTATGCATACAACCTTATGCATAGGATCAATTTATAGTCCAAATATAAATACAAAAACGCCCCTCTTAAGACAGTAGGAAACAAAAAACCAAAACTGATTTGGAATTCTTACCGCTTTGCTTGAAACAGAGTTTCTTCTTCTGGTAAGCAATGAAACTAGCTACTGATCCAACTACAGTAGCAGCTACAGCACTTACAATTCCAGCTATTGCTCCCTGAGAACCTGAAAAAAACAGAGACGTTTGTAAACATTTTTCAGAACTGAAAGCCATGTGAAGTATTGTCTCAAAGTAAACCCTGTGAACACTTCCAACAAAAACCATGAAACTGGAATGACACGAAATTGTAATAATCAACTCTGTGCACAATGAAAAGTGAATCCTCACATTTTATAATCATTGACTTCTTAGCAATGCCCATTGTTAAGGAACTTAAGCATGCCTGTTTTAAGTTCCACTAATTAAAAAAACAACCCTTTCATAGGCATATCTACTTTGTACACATGCAATCACTGCACCATCATCTCTGAGGCCTTAACACTTAGGAATCATTTGTGACATAGAAATGTTAAAGGACTATGGAAGCAGAGCTTAAAAGTAAAAATTCCAGATTGCCCAAGAGCTTTTTATCTGTAACCCATTCTGTAACCCATTCCCAGTAGTGACCATTCTAGCAGAAGATTAGTGATCAGAAACCCCAAGAAAACAAGCTTCATACATCCAAACACCATCACAGACACAAATTCATGCATTTACCCTCGCCTTCTTGGTCAGTTTTTGGAGTTGGGCCCTTCCGTTCTGTAAAAATGAATGGAGAGTTTACATTTTATATGTCTAAAGAACACTCATATCATAATTGACAAACATTTTGTCAATTAATTATGCAAAATTACAAACCATCTATTATATCCATACAGTGCTAAGCTGGCAGTGAAGCTTTCTGTTTTCAAAGCATGGCTCAGAGCAGTGCCAACTCCAGCCCTGAGTGCCCAGCACTTCTACAAAACGAGCTCATAATATATGTGAAATCTGGTTTAAGAAGCCTGTGCACCATCACAGAGAACTCATGTAATTTCAGAGTAACATTCAGCTGTATTTCCATGGAACCAACTATCTTTCCCTAAAATCCCAGCCTCATCTACTAAATACCTTTGCAATTCTCTTCACAAGCAAGCCAGAAGTTCTGTAAATACTATTTGTCACTGTGCAACTCACACCACTGAGGCAGGAACCTGTGCAGATGAAACCACCACACAAGTCTCCACAGATGTTTCTTGCCCCTTCCTATTTTCAGGTACTGCCCCAAAGAACCTTGGAAGGAGAAAGCTACCCAAAAAAGTGGCATCAGAAGTCTCTACCTAGGACATCTCTCTGGAGAAGTTAGTAACCATTAGCATATCTCAAACCCCATCAAGATACTTAAACTAATTCTGATCTGGAAATTGTAAAATTGCATCAATTAGACATAGCAAATTACCAAAAAATGTTTGGCAAGCTATGAAATGGTTTTATACTGCTCAGGGTACAGAATCATATGGTGGTGAAGGGACCTGAGTGATCACCAAGCTTCAAATCCTCTGCCATGGGCAGGGACACCTTCCACTGAACCGGTTGCTCAGAGCTCCATCCAACCTGGTCTTGAACACTTCCAGGGATTGAGCATCCACAACTTCTCACCTCCTCACCTGCCTCACCACCACCACAGTAAAAAAGTGAAGACTAAGGATCACTTGAAGTGTAAAGATCAGCTCATCCTGTGGGACAAAGCAAATCTTTGAGAACATAAGGTGGACACTCTTCTGGCCCACTCCTAGGCTCCCTAACTACAAGAACTGAAAGAAACTGAGATTATGTCATAGAAGATCAGGAATAGCACTTAGATGACCTTAAAAACTATATTCATGGTAAACTTTGAAGTAAGTACTGCATTCACATTTCTGTTTTAGAAGGCATCTTCCTTGGCATAACAGTAAAAAAATCACTGAAAATTTTTGCTCTAGACCAGTTTTACCTCTTAAATATTTGGGGCTTTTTATTTTTTTGGCAGAGACAGAACACATTACTTTTGAACTCAAAAGTATGCTCTTAAGTTTCAGATACCAGAACCAAATGCATTACAAATTAGAGCATGTCTAACCAGCTTGTGAGGAAGCTTTAATCAAAAGCTCAGGTATCTATAGAAAAAATAGGAAGCACAACCTGCTTTCTTACCATTGCTGCCACTGCCATCACTTCCTCCTCTTGGGAAATTGCCATCCAATAGATCTGAATCATCAAATTTGTCTATAAAATAATGCAAATAACATTACCAGGTTTTAATTTCAGTGAATAAGACACACCAAGGCATATAATAACATGGAAATTTTCTCAAGACCATTCAACTGAATATGTGGTGGTTTTAGGCTCAGCACCAGAGTCACAACATTTAACCTTTTAAAAGCCCTGACAAATGGCAAGTCCCTTCAGCTCAGCACTACACAGTTTGACAGCAGCACCCCATTCTCTGGATTTCCTGAACAACTGAGAGAAGTCAGTGTCCAAGAGCAGGCAGTACTGCACAAATCAGGTCAAGCAAGCAAGGAGCCCTATAAGCTGCTTAACTCTAAGAGCCCAAATCCCACTGTCCTGTGAAAGCAAAGAAATAATGTGGACAGAAAAGGACTATTTGCTTTCAAGGCTGCAACTGTGAATGATTCTTCAGAGTTGGGTCTGTAAGGCACAAACAGTCCAAATGTAATACCCTTCTTTGATTTATTGCAGGACATTGAAGTAGTCCCTCTCCATTTCCACTTAACCCTACCTCATGGAGCCTTTCTGTCTCCCTCATGGCACGTTCTCCTCCTTCCCTCTACTGCCAAATTAATATTTAGTTTACACAAAGCAAATGTGTTTCAGGCAGAAAAACTAAAAGTATTACATCAGAGGATGTTTTAGTTGAGTGCTAAAATCACTGTGCTGAGGCATGCAAGAATCAAATTCAAGTATCTGCTGCAAATCAGGTGAAAGAACAAGAACTGAGGCTTGCATTCCAGGGCTCTTTACCACCATGCTTGTGAATAATGGCATCATCACATCTGCAACCATCTGAATCTGTTTTGTTCTGTGTTAGGCAAAGACACAAAGGACCTCTAAAGCAGAAGAGGAAGGAAAGGACATGCATTTTAAACCTATCTTTCAAACACAAATAGTTGTATTTCTTAATGGGGCCTTTAAATAAAAAAAAGAAGCAACCCTTTAACTCGGAGCTTTACCTTTAATTTACATCCTTTAAGAATAAAGATCATAGGCAGTTGCTACTTACTTTTGAGCATGACTAGAAGGGATTCAATTTGTAAAGAAGAAAGAACTCAATCCAATACATGGGTGCTTCACCACAGGCAGCCAAGAACAGCATTGCCCCGAGCACACACACACTGTCCTATCCTGTCTCTTCCCCACATTATTCTGTTTTTAAGTGAAAGTGATTCAACAGGTTTGTTATGGAATTTGAAGACTGGTGCAAAGCTTATTTGCAAGACAACTTTTTCTCAATCTTCAGTGTTTGATGTATGCTTCACCCGCCATACATAGCAGGCAATTAACAAGAATCAATTATTAGAAGTGTAACTGAGACAGTAAAACCAGGAGTTTGTGCTAGAAGCCTTACTAGAGCCTTTAGGTTGATCTTGCTTCGGATTATCTAATCACAGAAGATAGATTTAGGAAAAAGAAAAAAAAGAAAACGTTAACAAAACCAGACTATAATACAGTAATGTTCAAAGGGACTAGGAGAGGTTAACAAATACTCTTTTACTGTTCAGAAATTCCTGTTAGATCAGTCTTACCAGTGTCTCTAGGATTTGCAGGAGGATGTGGTTTGGGATCATCTGTAGACAAATAAAAGTTAGAATAAATTGAGCAAAATTATTAGTGTGAAGAAACCAAAAGCAGAGCACGGAGTGACCTTGAAAGATGATCTGACCTAAAATATTCTATCAAAACTTCCCCATGTAATTTTCCTTTCATTAGCTAATGCTCTATTTCTTTGGTTATTTTAGCTAAATACTGTGTTTTAATGCCAATAAGAGATTTCCTGCTACATTAACCAGCATGTCAGATCCTTGCTAGGATGGAAAATACACAGAAAAACTCATTAAGTCTTATACAGCATTTTAGTTTGCACATCTGATTTCAAAGGCTCAGTTTCTTTAAATTTTTCTACCAGGTACAGATTACTTGGCTGTTTTCTCTCTTAAAATTACCATGTTTTAACCAAATATAAAGCTTGGTACCTCAGTTGAAAAATAGACAAAGTACACAGAATAGAACGAGACATACAGTCCCCACAATGACATTTCATTTGGCTTGCCACAAAACAGGAAAATAAGAGATCTTAGAAATTATCTCTGTGCAGTTTTGTCACAACCTCCACATTAGAAAGAGTACTTTCTTTCTTATTATTTATAACAGATTATTGTTTCCTTGTGCTACTAAAAGTATTTCCTGAAATTGGAGAGATTACTTCGGAATTAACACTTACTTCCATAAGTAATAATTTATGGAGTTAGTGCCATCTAGTGAAAACACAGCAATGAAACAAGTAGAAGCTGGCTAAGAAATTATTGAAATTTGTGCAGTTTTGTTGATCCAGAACCTTAAGATTAACAAGCATAACTAGACTGCAAATACAGACAGTCTGCTGCCTTAATCAACTCAGTGCCTTATTATACTTAAGTCATAAAGGATGGATAGACATTGCACCAGGGACATTTGAGCAGTATCCAGGAAAACATGATACTTACTAAAATCAAGAGCATCGGCCAAGTCTAAACCATCTACAAAGAAAGAAGGGAAGTTTTAAATGTAACGCAAAAACTGAAGTAGTCTTAGACTACTTTTTAAAGAAAATGGACCTCACAACGTTTTCTCCACAAATGAAAGGTGTTGTCACTCATCAGTGCTCACAGAAAAACCCCACAAAGTTACCAGGCATTACCTGCCAAGTGACTTGCTGTTTTTGGGTATGATGGGACCTGTCAAGGGCCAGCTCAAGGTGAGCAAGCTCCAAACATGTAGACTGAAAGCCAACAAAAGGTATTTTTGCAGGGTCTTTAAGCTTGTGAAATCACAAAACATTTCTAATAACAGATTCCAAAACGAAGAAATCTTTTTGCTGTTAGCAAATGCTTTCTTTTATAGAAGTATCATAACCCTGTGTGCCACTAAATTGAAAAATTCAGATCTCAAATTGGTATGTACACTACACTTGATTTTACAGTAAAAGGCATTATAAGCCAATTAGGTCTCACCTAAATCTGATGATGGTGTCTTCTGAGTTACAAGAGGCTTCTTTGTACTTCCTGTCAGGTATGGTTAGGGAAAAGAAAAATTAAACACACTGTTCAGAAGCTACATGAAGGACAAAGGATAAATTTAAGTAAATGTCTACACAACAAAACGTACAAGATCAAATATATACAGCAAGACAATTTCGCCCCAAAGTGAAATCTTTAAGTTTCAAAAGACAAAACAGAGTTCTATGTGGTCAACATCTTGACAAACACATGGCTGAATTGTTCCACTGAGGCTTAAACAAACCATATGTGGCCAAGTTGTCATGCTTGGTCATGCAGTAATAGAAATAAAATAGAAATAGAAATGGTAATAGAAACAAACAAATCAAAAGAGCAGCCACAATTTTCAAGCCTACCTTCCGGAAGTGCATCTCCTAAGTCCAAGTCATCTTGGCCTGTAGAAGATAAAAGAAAGAAACAGTAAGGACATTGCTTTTTCTTACTCAAACCCAACATTTAATGAAGTCATAAATATGATTGATCTTGAGGTATGTCTTCTGCTTCCTGAGTCAATCTAGAAGAATATTCTGAGTCAGGGTTGAAGACAGACATTCTTCTCTCTTTCTCCAGGTCACTGTCCATATATATTTTCAGAAAAAAAGGAACCACACTAAAAATTGACTCCATAGAAATGACGTGAAGGGTTGGAACATACATTCCTGCAGCTAATAATGCACTTTATTCTGCCACTGCCATTGCATGCTTTCTTAGTGCCATGCACAGTATATTCTTTCCCACCTTTCTTTCCACTGAACCACAAAATAAGCTGGGGGAGAGCTCCAATGCATGAGAACATAACAAATTCAAGTCTGAAGAAGAGCCTTGGAGCAGAAAGGCCATTATGAAAGTTATTATGTAATGGAGTTAATATCTTGGCATTAAAAATTAATTTTCATGTGTTTATAAGACTTACCTTTCCCCCTAACTAGGGTTAGCAGTATGGAGCTGGTTAAGATATTAACACATATAATCTTGAGCCATCTTTCCAACTTCTTAAAACACAGCTAAATGCAGCTGGCACCACTATGGGGTCTCCACTCCAGGGAGATTAGATTCTATTTTCAGTCCTTAGGAAAATCACACTGTCTCTCACCGTGGTAAATTGGTTGCTAAAGCTACTGCTGCTTACCCAGCCAACTGCAAACACACCAGCTCAAGACATACATGACACAAACTGGTTTCACAGCATGAATGTAGGGGTGTGATCTCAGCAACAGAGGCTGGTAAGATAAGTGCATAGTTAAAACAACTGCTTGGGGTGTTTCCAATTTTTCATCATCCCTACTTTCACTGAAGCATGGAATAAGAAAAAGGTCTGAAAGTAGATATCAGCTATTCAGAAAAAAGACATCCAAATATACTGCTTCAGCCCCATAGAAGTTGGAAGACTTCTTCTAGCTACTGAGTATCCAGCCAGCCACAGCAAAAGTTATTTCCAGACAGAAACTACCTTAACTCACAAGATACCTGCATAAAGCATTTATGTGTGGCTTTTCCTCTAAGAATGCGACCACCAAAGAGGCATAACAACCAACTACTGCCAAGTCTGAAGAGAGGAATAAAAACAAACATCAAAATCAAACTAGAAGCAGAATGCACCTTTCACTTACATGACAGACCAAGTTAAGACAAGTCATGAGTCTAAGCCCAGGAATGATGGATGCTTATACACCTAGTGACATCTTTTGCCATAACTGAGGTCAAAGTGGAAATCCCTTTTTCTTCTCCGATAACTGCATTAATAATGCCTTTTTTCAAGAAAAGAAAGGAGAGTAAGATACTTTTTTTTTTGGTAATAAGAGACGCAACTGAAATGGAATTAAAAAAAAGTTCACTCTGGCCAACCGAACTGCTACAGCAGAAACTGAAATCTGAAGTTTAAGAAGTGACTCCCATACTGTAACATTTGAACTAAAACCACCTTGTTCACAACCAAGTAAGGAAACAGGCCTACCTTGACAAGCCCCTTCATGGAAACAGAGGTGATTGATGCCTTTATTGTGGTGCATGAGCAAAGCACATTTAAAATCTCCTGGATAAAATAAGTAGGTACAGATCTTGAAGAGAAATCAAGAACATATTTTACCTGGTGTTCCTTATTTCAGGTGGAGACCACAAGCTCTGTTAGATCACGAGAAACTACTTCACAGAATGCAAAATATTTGCAGGTCATGTATCTGAAGTCTACATCAACTTGCAATACAATTTTATAAACCTCTGTAAAGTTAGCAGGTGCTAAGACTCAAATGCAAGTTACTTCTGAAGTTACTCCTTTGCTTAGACTACACCAAGAAACCTCCATATCGACAGGCAAAAAAAGGTCAAAGCACTCATAATGAATTTTAACAGCCATTTGCATTTCCTCAAACCTGAATTCTAGTTTGCTTGTGTTCTCAAGTACATACATCTCTCTACGGGATTTTGCACACAAGCTTCACATAGAAATAATTTAGGATGAGACTGCTGACAGCCAAGGTCACATAAAAAATGCCTTGATAGAGGAAGAAATAAAATTGAGAGTCAATAAAAGAAAAATATAATCATGCTTTATTGACTGGAATTACTATTCTGAAACCAAAATTCTGCTTTCCAAGCATGCAGCAAAATATTAGGCTTCTCATATACATTTCCTCTTTAGGATAAGGTAGCAAAAAATGTCAAAACTTAGCTTATGGAACATTCACAGAAAGACTCATTAAGTCTTATGCAGCATTTTAGTTTGCACATCTGATTTCAAAGGCTGAGTTTCTTACCAATTCCATACAGTTTTTATACTAATAGTAAAGTCCACACAAAAATCTGTAATCTGACCAGAAACACTAACTGAACAGTAAAATTTACTTTATTTTTCCGGACTCTTTATTTTCATTGTGGCTTGTGTTCAGTTATGGCGAAAAAGACTCTTCAGGATTTTCAATCTGTGAACTTGAAATGAGCTACGACCCCTTGTGCTTAAAAGAAAGAGGAAGACTTTGGGTTTTATGATGAGGGTTTCCTGTGAGGAAGGTGTGTGCTGAGGAAATCCGACTCAATACAGAGTTTGCAATGACTTGAATCATAGGAGTTGGCACAAATAAATGGCAAGCCAGAAACATGATGTAAGTTTTGTTTCTCATTTAAAAGAAGGTTAAGAGGTTTTCCTTTTAACTTCCTATCCTTCAGTACTTGACTAAAGAAGGCTAAGGCTGGGTTTTCAGTAGTTTCAGTGTGTTCATGAGCCCAGAAAAACAGCTGGAATGCGTTCACAGTGGAACTGTAAGCATTTCCAGTTCAAGCGCATATTGTGAAAGTACTACTGTTATATTTAGACAAAACCTTTAATAAGAATTTTCCACGTCCACTCTAAGAATTATTTTCATAATCTTCACTTTGATTCTGTATCATCTCCTAAAACCAAATTAGATTTTATGTTCCAGTGTTAATAATTTGCAGGCTGCCATTACATATGCCAGACTTCAGTTTGCACTATAAATTTACTTATTTATTAGAAATGTCGTAATTTCATAGAACACCATAGGAAAGCAATGGGAATGGATGCAGGACATGTAAGAACTGCAAGCTATAGGACATCAATGGAGCCAGTGAAAAAGATACAATGGCAATGCCCAAGGGAGAGGAGTCGTAGCAACAGCGACAGGGAAGAGGAAGGAGAGAGAGGGATAAATCTGGATGCAGAGGATTGTCAGCTCACAATAGCCACAGGCTTCAGAATCACAAGTCTTGCCTGAAATTTGGAGAAAAAGGTCCACATTTCTGCTTAGTACACAAAGAAAAGAGCTGACCTTCACAGAAGGCCAAATTAGAAAAGAAAAAAAAAAAAGGAAAGCTGGAAGTTTTTGTGAGAATGGTGGAGAAGACTATTGTAAATCAGATTGCTGACGATGGCTAAGACAAGCAGCAGCAGCTCTGAGGTGAAGAAGAGATGTCTCAATAACCATTTGCAACATTTGGGGAGGGAGAGAGCAGGGAATGGATGGTGAAGTAACTACTGGATTTGGGATCCAACTGCAAGATGTCTGGCAACCAGGATAGAATGAGAAACACAGAATAGGCAGGAAGAGAGAAAATACATAAAGGTATGGGTAGCTGGAGGTGAGGGAAGAATCAGCAGATTGGAAGACGATGATATAAAATTTTGAAAAAGACAGCCTTAACTAAAAGCTTTCTGCATAGGCTTCTTCAAGCCCCTCCCCCAAAGCGTATCCCGAAATTTCTGTTTTCTAAATTTATCAAGGACTTGTGTGACTCTGGAGCTGTCTGGTTCGTCCAACAATAGCATCAGCTCTAATAAACTCTGTATACCACCCAACACAACAGCCTCACTTTTTATTCATCACATCTCACTTCTGCTACTATCACCACTAGTTCCTTTCCTCTTCACATAGGTTACTCTTCTCCTGCAAATCACAGGGAAAAAAAAATTGCTGGTAAAATATAAGTCCAAACACTAACTGTACTTTTTCCAGAAACAGAAGGTTTAGAGTGTAATATTTTTGTGTCAGTTATAAAAACAGTAATCCTATCAATATCGCTTGAATTTGCTTTCCTGGAAATATCTGAGTTTAAAAACTTTTCACTTTATGTTATCCTCAGAATGTAAGATTTTTTCACAAACAGAAAATATACAAGCAACATTTTTCTGTGGTTAAGCAAAAAAGCATGCAAAGACAGTTTCATAATTAAAATCAGATTTTTACCAAATAAGTTGATGGGTGTTTAATCAAAAAGAACTTCTATTTAATGGAAAAATTAACTTGTATGCTGAGTTTAACTTTGGACCAGTTAAAGAATGACTACTACCTTAAAAACAAAGTTTGATTTTACCATGATTAAAACTCTTGAGTTCAGAGTGAAATGAGCTTTGTGGATACTTTACTCACATCAAGAAATGGATACCATTTCCTGTGAAAAATTTGGGAGCAAGAAGAGATCCAGTGGGAATTTTACAGGATGCAAGCTACAAGAAAAGTAAAGCAGAATTAACATCTGCATTTAACTAACCACTGCCCCAGCCAAGAGGCCTTCCTTTTACAAGTACTGTTAAGGATGCCATTTTTAGATGTTTATAGCATGTGGACAACTCACAAGTGACTGAAATGTGCACAGAGTAAACCAAATGTATTTGTTATGCAGCCAATGATGTTGTGTGATCAGACCTGACTTAAAATGTAAACACTTTCTTTCAAAATGATCTTTTTCCCAAACATTTGAATTACTCCTGCATTTAACATGTCAACTATATATTTTAAAGGCACCGTTCTACATTTTAAAAACCTGCTCAGTATTTAGAAACACTATTGTAAACAGGCTTTACACCACAAAGAAATAAGTTCTTGAACTTTCACAGGAATTTGCATTATGGCTTTTGGAATTCTTTGTAAAAAAATCTTCTGGATCTTATTATTCTGGGCTTCACAGTCACATCAAATGCAGAGACTAAATCAGTTAAAAAGGAATTTGTGATGACTATCACTGCATTTATTTTCAACAGATGAAAACTGTACCTGTGGAAGGAGGAACAAATTTTCTGCAGCAAGCTGGGAAATCTTTCCCAGACTAGAATTTATAAACATATAGAGAAACAATTTTTTTTTTAATGAACAATAAACTAAAACACTTGTAGGATACCAAACAATCTTCCAAACACTAGCTTTGGGTTCGCCTTCACCTGGAATGGTGTGCAATATATCTGGAACTGGCAGTTCCAAGGGGTAGAAATGCAGCCCTACCATCTTCCATGGCACGTTATGACACAAAGGTTCAAGGCAACATCTCTGGAGAATTTTTCCACGGTATTGATGATATACTGATTGAAGGAAAAACCTTCAAAACAGTACTAAGCAATAGGCAACATGTAATCTTTGTCCTCCCCCAACCTGAACTCATTAATCTGAGGCCAGCAAATCGACATGAAATCTCAACTCCTCACTCCTCAGGCTATAAAATGCCCCAGCATATGATGAGTTATATGCTGAAGAGGCTGCCATGAATTTGCAGAAGTAATTGGCCTTTGTTCACCTTAGAACATGCCTGGGAGCCCCAGCAGCCCTGAGAATACACACACACAGCCTCCTGAGGGATCACTAATGCAGTGCAGAAATGGCTCCAAGACTGGAGTCGTGTTAAGCAGCAGCCATGAGGAAAACCATTTTCAACACCAGAAGAATGGAAAGTAATACAACAGCTACTCAGAGAAACATCTACTTGAACACATGATGTAAGTAAGAGTATCTGAAATTCAAAGGCAATTTAAGAAATACAGTAAACAGGCTGACCAGTTAGCCAGACTTGCCAGTACAGGCCTATGGTGTGGGCACAAAGGAAACTATTTTTAGCCACGTAGGTCCATGAAATTTCTGCTCATGTACTGAGGGAGAAAACACAGCTTAGACTTGTCTCAGGAAGCCATAGAGCAAGCAATCAGGCAGAGTGAAATTAGTGGAATAATAGGACATGCATGAAAAATACAAATGTTGAAACAGTAAATGTGATGGGAGAAAGGGAAATTTGAAGAAGCCTGGCAAGTAGATTAGCCCCCTTCATCTTCACACCAGTCTATGCAGCAGAAAAGTCAGATAGGAGTTGCTAGAATATTTTCTACTTGGAAAGATAACGTAGGTGGCATCCTGGGTGCGACAAACATATGTGTGTGTTGGCACATGATGGAATGCAGCCTTGGCTAGTCTCAGCAGTAATCATTTCAAAACCACAGCTGTCGAAGAATGAGGGGAAGATTGTGGAGCAGAGCAGGTGTATCACATTTCTTCTAATGGCCTGGCATCTGCAAAGGTAGAACTGCACAATGTCTCACTCCAAACTGCACTCCAGGAAGAGGGAATCTCAACTCCATGAAGCTGCAGGGGAGCCAGTTAACACAAATGTAGTAACCCATCATAACAGTCCCACAGAAAGCCATTTATCCCAATTTCAGCTGAGTGACAAAGTACCAGCCAGCTCCTGGGATGCCAGAATTAGGACACAAGGCTCTGTTTATCCTCCTGCAGCAACTGAAATCCCTAAGGAAGAAGCCTTTATCACTTGAGAACCAGGAATTACCTACTAGGTCATTTTATGAAAAAATTAGAAAGAAATTAGAAAAGTGCTGTTGTGTACATAAATAGTCTTAATTTACTTCAAAACCATGCCATGTGTTTTGGAGACAAAAGATGGAGGTAGTTGAAGATTTATGTCCAAACAATTCCTGGGTACATGTTGCTCAAGAATGTGTTGCGTGGATGATCCATCCTGGAAGTGTTTAGGTTGGATGGGGCTTTGAGCAACCTGGTCTCGTGGAAGGTGTCCAGGGCCATAGCAGGGGATTCGAGCTACATGATCTTTAAGGTCCCTTCCAATCCAAATCATCCTGTGATTCTATTCCACTGGTCAGTGAAAGTACAGGACATGAACTTGGCAGGGTTTCAGCAGCAGGCTGCCCTGTCTGGGAAGAGGCCATGAACTGCCCAGTGTCACTTACAGTTATGTCACAGTGGCACTGACACTGCTAGTGCACACCTGGCTTGGTTTCAAAGACAGGTGTCTGCCAAGGGAGGCGGGAACCTCCCTTGGAACGGAGAATACAACCCCCTTCCCTCTGAATTATTATAACTTGGAAATTATGGAGAATTCAGGCAAAGACATGGGAAAAGGAGTAACAGTTCTTTACGAGTGTGTACACGGATAACAAGCCAAGCAAACAAGCACAGCAGCAGCAGCAACACCAGGCACAGCAGGAGCCCAGTCCCGGCCTTCCCGGCCGCAGGCACTTCCCTAGGGCGCAGTTCCGGGCACAGCCAGCAGGGGCGCTGCTGGCTCCCGGCCGGGCAGGGCGGCTGCCGTGAGTCCCCCCGCCTGCAGGGGGCGCTGTGGCGCGAGCTCGGCTGCGTCGCCCTCACACGGTAATGGCGGATGGGCTGGATGGCGGAACGGGCTGCAGCAGGAACCTTGGAGCAGCGGCTGGAAGGGGAGGGTGGGCTCACCAGGGTACAAGCAAGAGGTAGCAGAAACTCCGCAGCTGCTGCAGGGGCCACAGGGTGTCCCAGCAGGCAGGGGGTATGAGTTAGAGTGCAGCAAAAAAGCCTGAGGCAGCAGCAGAAAGCAGCAGGGCTGGGGCAGCAGCAGCCGGGCTCCTCCTCCGCTCCTCCTCCAGCCAGGGAGACACCCTCTGGGAAGGGGACAGGGTTGGGGTCTTGTTTTTGCCTCTGAGGCACTTGAGCAGATGGCAAGGGTCCTTTCCATTGAGGCAGGGTGCCAGTAAGGTCCCAGTTCAATGGCTGCTCTCATGAGCAAAGGCTCACCCACGGCAGGAATGAACAGGGCAGGGCTGGGCTCTAGTAGCGAATTCCCCCACCAAACAGCAGCTCGACCATCCTCCTCCACAGCTGAGAGAGCATAGAGGGCTAGGAGCTGCCCCAGCCCCCTTTTTCCCCAAGATACCAATTCTCATGGTATCTCTGCCCCTCCACAAGAAATCCCCCAGCTAAGAGAGTAGCCAGCTGCACCCTTCCTGTGGAAACTTCTTTCATCTCTCCTAAGTATCAGTCATTATGGTTTCTTAGTGACAGATGGGACAAAATTCCATGAGAGAAAGAAGCAAAAGGAAAAATCCTAAACCCCAACACCACCAAATCTTCTACTGGTCTCAGAAGCACAGAGTATTCCTGCTGGAGCACACATAAAGAGTCAGCCAGCAGGGACAGGAGACATGGGAAGACATAGTTTGAGAGACTCAGAGGGAACATGTGGCTGTAGATGTGCTCTGGGCAGTTCCACGCCAACAGGAGACCTCCTGAAGGTACTGTGGCAAAGACACCCCTGAGGGAGTGTGGCCACCCACAACAGAACAGTGACAGCCCTGAGGGACCGTAAGTGACCCTGACAGGGGGTAGGACACTGAAAAGCAAAGAGGAGCAGAGGAAGATCAGCATGAAGGAGCAGCAGAAAAACACCATTAAGCTCATTACAGCCTTCTTGCTCTCCATGTTATCCCAGCAAAGGAGCAGAAGATGGGCTGAGCACAACCTGAATGAAAACCAGGGAAGCTGATATAGAGTAGATAGGGTTGTTTGGGCTCAAAATTAAAGGAGGGAAGAGGGAGGACCTTTAGGGTTTGATAGATCAATTTTTTTTTCTCTCAATTCTCAAACCCATGATTAGAAGTTTGCATTAACTGACAGTAAGCTAATTTAAAAGTCCCACAAGTTGAGACTGTTTTGCTCGTAACAATCTCTCAAAACATTTTTACTAGACTCCAAAGAGCAGGTTCCTGTGCCAGAGCATGCAAAAGCAGTTTGCAGAAAGGCTAGAAGAAAGTGAAATGCTCCTGTCAAAATGATCTTAACGAATGACTACTATTATCATTGCATTTTCTAACACAGCTAACACCTGATGAAATACAAGGTCATTTCAGTGGGAAGTTCAAGACATCAAGAGTTAAAGCAGGCAAGAGTCTCAAGCACAGGCAACCCAATCATATGAACCAGAGTAACATCAGGAAAATATTGAAATTGGTCTTGGCTAGATGGCAGTAGGCTGAGTCACACTTAGCTCTTGCCAAGTTAAATCACTGTAACTAACAGTTACAGCTTAAGGAAAGCTTACGGACTGCTGCAGTGACATCATTTTGATATAACAGTGCAGTGGCCATTTTATATAACACCACATTTAAAAAATTATTAGCTGTTTCACATTAGAGAAAATAGGAACAAGTGCTGCACTTTTAAAGTTCATGCTGCCATGAACTCTAGCACTGCTACTGAAAATTTTCAAATGAAAACTATGTGGTGGTTTGTTGGCTTATTATTGGTTTTGTTTAGGTTTTAAAAATCAGATTTAAAAGGTAAACGACTCCAGAGCCCACAAAGCAGAGCTCAGTCTCCAGGAGTCCCTACAGCACCTCCGTGTCCCAGGTGAAAGCTCCATGTACTGAATAACAGACAGGATAATTTCACCAGCTTTCATCCTACTAGTCATCTCTCTCAACACTGACTTGCCTCATCAAGAAATCAGGAGCACAAGTGTTTCCTTTCCTTGCTCAGGGCCCTTTAATTACAGAGGTCTTAGAAAGAAGGGATCTCCACCTGCACTTCACCTCAGGCTACTGATCTTACAACATGGGTACCTCATTTTCCAGCCTGTATTTTGCTCACCTCCCAGTGTCCTTTTGGCAAGTGTGGTTCAACCAACAAGCTCTACCCAATTCTTGCAACAGATCCTTAAACCACACATCCCAGTCCAAACTCCAGGTCCTCAGTGAGCAGACAGCTTTTCATGCCTTGATCTTTCTACAGTAGATAAGGGAGACTTTTGAGCCTTGTGTCTGAATGCAGCAGTTTCTTGCTGCTCATCATGCACAAAATCACAGAGTTATTGAGCTTGGTTTAGACCTCTAAGATCATCAGGTCCATGTATGGAGTATCATGCAAGGCTTCTTTTTTTTTTATTTTTTTTTATTCTTCATCTGCTGTGTGTACATTGTAGAGAAGTCATGCTGCCAGAAGTCCTTTTTTTTTGCACTGTATTTTGAAAACTACATGCCTCAAATTGGACACTGGGCTAACCTGGTGATTTTGCAGATATAAGATGCCTGAGTTGGTCTCACACCTCACAGCCAGCCACAGCAGGAAGCTTTGTGCACTTTCCTCCCTGAACCCACCTCATTTCCACTCTCCCATGCTAGGCCCTGCCACTCCCTAGCGCTGGCAGAACACCCATCAAACACTCAGCAGAGCAAACTCAATGCAGATTAGTCATTTGCTGACTTATCAAACTGAATCATCTCAGTGCAGGCCTGGATGGGCACCAGACAAAAAAAAAAAAAAAANAAAAAAAAAAAAAAAAAAAAAAAAAAAAAAGAAGAGAAACAGACATCCTGATCCTCAGCAGGGACAAGTTGTCAGACTGCCTATAGAAACTGGTGATATAAAAACTCACATTCAACCTTCCTATGGATACAGCCCCAATGGTATCTAAATTTCAGCTTTGCTAGGCTGGCAGAGTTCATACCTGGCACACGAGACAACACTTAAATAGCAGCTTTGAGGTTAAAAACTGTGAGCTCTTTCTCTAAGCAAGCTCAAATAATACAGTTCACCCTTGCTTAATAATATATTCAAGTCCTTGTTGATGTGTTGAATATTGATTTAACACTAACAACTTTTCTGTGCCTAAAATGGAAGATCCTGTAAGAAGTTATCAGTCCAGAGCACAGATTCTTCTGCTTGAATCAGGAAAGCAGGCAGACGCAGTGAAAACAGTCAACTTCACACAGTTGCATGACAGCTGAACTGCTGATAAAGCAATAATTCACTACAGCAATTCTGTAAATTCAGACTACAGACAGCCCACCAACAGTGAAATTAAGTTTTTCAAAAGCATGTAATTCAGGTTTTGCTTTTGACATTTAAGATTGCATGAGCACAAATTTGAAATTCCCCTGCAGGGCCCCACCCTCTCCAGGCTGACATTCTCCACAGTTCTCAAATTCGTACACATTTTGGTTAAGGAAAAAGTGTCCAAACTAATTATAACCTATCAACTCAGTTTGCATTATTGACATTAACCAGTACTCACATAAATTAACTAGCTTTCTAAAAGCAACTTGTTCAAAATGTAGTATCATTTTCCTCAGAATTCAAAACAAAACCCCTTAAGGCAGTTGTTGTGCACCTTCCCTCCAGTAAAGCACAATCCAGACATCTCTTTTCATCTCCACACTTCTTGGCAAAATATTTAGGAAGACTGTTTCTCAGTGACCCCAAAAACTTCCATGTGTTAAGAGCATCACAGCAAATATCTTGCTGCCCATAACTATGAGGACTGCTTGCAGAAGTAGAGGAGGAAATTTTCCACACAAGTAGTATGATGATAAATGTAAGCAGCATGAGTCGTCTGTCAGCTTTAAAGGTGGTTTCTGTAAAATTGTACTATTTTTCCCAGAGATCAGCTTTTCTAACCTGTAAATCAAGACCACAACAGGGCCACAGCAGAACTGAATTCAAGCAGCCTTGCTTGTCAAACTGCTTATCTGGCATCATGTATGCACTATCTACAGCTTCCAATCAATGTTAGCAACATGTATTTTTCCTTCTCTTTCATAGTGAAGAGGTAGATATTTAAGATTTTGAGGTGTTGCTTTTATGAAGTACCTGAAAAAAAGTACCTAGGCATAGCAGCAAGTATGCTTATTAACATAGTAAAAGAAAAAAGAAATGTCTTAAAAACAAGTAATATAAATGGGAAACGACAGTTTGGACTGCATATTCCAGTTCAGCAGTGCGCCGCCTGAAAAAAAAAACTTCGTACTGGGGACTTTACTACTTTCTCCACCCCCAAATGTTACTTTTTACCGAATACCACCGTGCTATTATGTACAGATTTTTTTGATCAGGGTTCAGGAAAGTCGTCCCTGATACATACTGAAGCAACGAGACGCTTCTCAGAAAACATACCAGTGTGTTTCACGCCGCGTTTTTGCCATAACTATTTTTTAAAGGCTGTCGTGCGATGGCAGACTTTCTGGTGAGTAACTATCCGATGCCCTAGGGCTGCCGGGACTCCGCTTTCTTTCCTAAAATGGAAGCTGCGCTCCAGCCGAGCTCCCCAGGACCCGAAACCCCCTTCGAGTCTCCTTCCAGGACCACCCTGCACCCAAGGGCCCTACTGGGGCGAGGACCACGTATTCACCGCAGATGATAAACGAGTCAAGTTTCCAGTGCGGAAGGCGGGCAGAAAGCTCAGGAATACTTTTCTAGCGAGTTAAATATGAAGAAAGAAGAAGAAGAAAAAAAAAAAAAAGAAGAAGAAGAAGA
>VWZP01005834.1:619938-667751 GCA_013396995.1 Dicaeum eximium
GGACCCGCGCTGCTGCCCCGGCTCCGTGCGAGCGGCAGCGCTCGGCCCCCGCCCGCGGGCTCAGGGCAGGGGAGCGCTGCCCCCCCGAGCCGCGGCAGGACCGCTCCTCAGCTCCCTCCCCTCCTCACCTCTGACGGAGACCAGGACGGCCAGGAGCACCGGCAAGAGAAGGAGCCTCCAGCGCCGCATGGCTGCCCGCCCCACAAACTCACAGACAGACACCACCCGCTGCACGGCAGCCGCTCCCAGAACCGCCGCAGCTCTTCCAGCGGCGACAAGGGCGGCACCGCCCCGGGGCCGGGCCGCCGCCCCAGCGCGCTCGGGCCGCCGCGCCCCGGGGCCCCTCCTTGCAGCTGCGGAGGCAGGATAGCTCCGGGGCCCGTCGGCTTGTGCCGGGAGCCTGGGTTTCACTGTGGGCCGAGTTGAAGAAGGAGTGGGACTTCGTCGTGCTGCTCAGCCCTGACCGCTGCCGTGCAGGCTGCCGGCCAACCGAAGGGGGGCTCCGAAAGGAGGCTGCGGGGCTTAAACTCTGGTCCCTGGTTTTATTAGCAGAGATGAATGCTCAGGTGCTCAAGTACCGCTGTCCTCTCTTAAGCCGGGCAGCTTAAGAGCCCTTTCATTGCTTTTCCTCAGGAAAACTCACCCAACATTAAACTCACCTGGACACCTAATAATGTTGCCCATAGCAGGCTTGCTTTTTCTCTAGTCAGAGGAAAACAGTTTTGAATTTTGTATTTGACACTTGTGCTGAGCTGCTTTGAGGAGCATGTATGAAAAATAGACTGCCCTCAAATCCTGGTTCTTCAATTGCCAGGTATGCCTCGGTTATTGACTGGATAATAAACAGCAGAGTGACACACACTGTGTGATTTAGAAGGTAGCTGGTTAAGTGCAGCTGACTTGGATTCAGAAGTGATAAACATATACTTTCCTCAGACAGGTCCATACCTGTTATTTAACACTTGTAGGACCTTGCCAGCTGGAAAGATGGAATGTCAAATAATTGTCACCAGTTCATAAATTGATGGGTGGGTTTTGGTGGGTTCTTTTTTTGGTGTTTGTGGGGTTTTTTTTTGTTTTGTTTTTCTGTTTTTTTTTGACTGCACTAATAAAAACACTTAAAATTATGCTGTGTTTTAAATTAAAGATAAGCTTTTTCATTAAAATATCAGAGTTTTGCAGGAGTAGTATGGAAGTCAACATTATGTAGTGGTTAGCAGCTCCCATTTTTGCCAGACTCCAAGCCAAGAAGATAAGATTGAATGTGTGCACATGCATTGTGTAATCCATCAGTATGGATCTTGCCATTTATGCTATGTGCACATACACAGGAAATTATTAAGGTTGCTCAAAGGATGTTCTTTAACAGAGTGTTTATGGTTGTTGTGAAGAATCACCTAAGAAGTTGATCCCTTGCCAAAAAGAACATGAATTGGTTCTCCTTAGACTACTGCACACTTCTTTAATCACATCATACTAAAACATACCTCCTGCCTAAGAACTGCAGAGCTAACAGAGGCAACCTAGTTATCTCATGGGTATTACCATGTCAGAACAGGGCCCTGTAGCTTCCTGTTGCCAAAATTACTCCTCATCAAAGCTGTCTTCTTCAGATGAAGTAAAAGCAACTTCCTGTTAGAAGAGACATGAAATAACTGCACTTTGTACTAGAGCTTGTGTTTTCCACTTGGTTCAATCCTTGAGGCAGGGGCACAACTAGCTGGCGCTAGCCACCTTATGGCTAATAAACTTTCCAGATTTATAAATACCTGGTAATTTTTTTTCAATCTTATTAATCTTATGATCTGAAAATTTCACTGATATTTTGTAAAAATGAGGTTCCTGATTTGTTGTTACCAGCTCCTCTATGTGTGAACTTGATTAAAAAAAAAGTCCAGGCATTGTTGTTTCACATGTAAAGCCAACTCAACTGTAAAAAATCAAAATCGTTTAGTAATAAGGCTGGTTTTCCTATTGTGTGAGTAATAGTCATAATCTGAGACACACTTCTTCCAATAGCATCTATCTTTGTCTTGCCCAGCCTGCAATGGTTGTCCTAGCAGGTCTTTTACTCAGGAAGTCTCTACAGACAGCGTGGGCATTTTTTTGATCTGAAGATGCTGTGGTAGGAGAAAAGGTTGCCTTATGGCTTATTTCTAAGGAACAGGAACTTTAAAAGACACACATAGTCTGTGGTTTGACCTGACAAAAAATGTGACTTACAGAGCATCACAATGAAGGCTGGAAATTGTAAACCTAGATGGAACTGTTCAAATTTGAATAAAATCTGTGGTGTACACAGCTGAAAAGCTGTCTCTGAGCTATGAAGGTAAATGTTCTTTCTTCTCATTTTCCCCCAATTCCTCTTCTGAAATAAGATCTTTGTAGCTCTTTCACTGCCTCACCCTATTTTTTTTACCTTTTTATCTATGAGTTTTCAACCTTGCCAGAAACATCATAGCTTTCCAGATGTCCAAAGAAGCAAAGGAAAGACAAATAGATTTTTATTTGCTAAAAACCTGATGGTGCAGTTAAAATCTTACTGCTGTGTCCCCCAGGGACACCCTTTGCAATCACAGCCACTGTCCATGGATGGTGAAGCAGATGGACAAAGACAGCACTAAGGAAAAAAGAAAGGAGATGGGCAGGATTGGCAAACTATGCTTTGATTCACCCTTGTGTTCTGTTACTGCTATAAAATTGGTATGAGCGGAAAAATAACCCTAGAAATTATTTTGCCTTTTTTGCTTTTACAATTCACCAGAATCTGGCAATACTCTGTGATGACTGTATTTCAGGTGCAATGTTTCTGAGGCTAAGAACACACATTCAAGGAGTGGGTTTGAGTGTGTTGATGCCATGGCTCCATCTAACAGCATGTATTAGAAGAGTATTTGCCAGAAGTGTCTCATGTTCTTTACTCATTTGGAGATCAAACTGAAGGGCAGGGTTTCATCTCTGGTTTCTGTCATGGCATCTACTAAAGTATAAGCTCTGATCTTTAGGTTTCTTCTCTCTGTGAGGATGTAAATGTTTACATTTGTATGTATTTTAAACTTAAAGTCAAGCATGTAGCACCTTATTTTCTCCCAATGTTTTCATCTTGAGCTGTGAGAAGGGGCTAGGTCCACCAGCAAAGTTTCCTGTAATATTTATCATCAAGGGAAGTTTTAGGGCCACAAACAATCTGGTATGGTATAGCCAGTCAATACAATCATGATTTTATTGTTTAAGGATTAAGTATAAAGAACTTGTTAAAAACATAGTTAAGCCCTATTGAGCTTTGGTGACAAATTATAAAAACTGTATCAGTTTTGTTTGGGTTTTGTTTGGTTAGGTTTTGGGGTTTTTTTTTAAAAAAAGTGTCAGTAGTATTCCCAATTCTCAACATATATTCAGAATAAGCAAGAGTCCGAAGGACACCGGAATCTTTGCTGGCTCCCCCTTGGATACCATTTTCTGATGCTCCCTGCCTTGCAGGACAGGGGAGACTTTAAAGATACCGTAGCCTAAGTGTTTCTTCCCAAGGAAGCAAACTAGATTCCTCTAAAACCAGCTGCTTGATAACAAATAGTGCTTCAGAAAGGAGTTTTTGCAGAAGATATGAACAATTTATGCAAATTACCTGATCTTTGCCACCCTGAGCTTTTTCTGCAGTAAATGTCCTCTTTCTGTGGGTACCTCTTGTTCCCCCCAGTAGCAGCAATAATTGCAGTGTGCTTACATGACTTTCAGTACTGGCTTTCATACTTTGGCACCAAGATCTATGGCAACTGAGAGCCCATCTCCTTTAAAGCTCAGTCCATTTCTCCCACTATAAATACCAGCTGGGTATTATTTCCTTTTCAGATTCTCCCCATATATTTTGTACTTTGTTTTGTTGGTTTTTATCTCTCTTTAACTATCCAAATACCTTTCTATGTTCAAAGTCTATTAAACATTTTTTTCATAACAGTTCATAAAAAGAAAATAGATTTTTTAAATAATTTTTGCATACTGATCTGCATTTGAAGAGACATAAGGCAAAAAGTTGTTTATAAAGTAACTGTTATTTTATGACATGGATGCCATCAAAGATTAGTTCCATAAGAGAAAATGGAGTTTATTAATTAATGAAATAATTTATATTTCTTAAAACTATTTTCTTAGTAATATTGTATTTTATCTGAAACAGAGAGATACTGTTTTTCTGCACACATTTCAAAGACAACCCTTAACATGTTTTTTCTTTAACTCCTGTTTTGTTAGACTATAGTATCTTCACTGGATTCTAGTAAGGTTGGTGTCTGGAGAGACATTTATGGCAGTTTTTCTCCATAAAGTATGAGCTAGAAATATCTAGTCTAGTATAAATGCTGAAAGCAGTCTGGTTGTAGCAGTAGATGGTATAGACCTCTACACAGACTTATAAATTATAGTAAAAGATTGTTTTGGGTTTTTTTTAAGATAAAGCCTTTTAAGTCAGGCTATGGTATAAATTTTTCCAAGGAAAGTAAAGTAGGTCTTTTGCTGATAGGAGCTTTTGATTCTTCTAATAATGTTTCAATTTTATGCTAATTGTATAAACTTCTCTTTGTATTTAACTGCTGACATTCAGGTTTCATGGTTCACTACATATCTTTTGAAACCTGTTTCTTCTATCTCTTCATTTTACCATGAAACATTGTTTTGAGTATTTTAAGTCATTTTTATTTAATGTAAATATTTGACTTACTGAAAAGAAAATCTGGAATATCTTTCTTCTCTTTTTGGCAAAGTGACATTTTTAGTAATGAAATATTTGTTCCTTTTGAAAAACCTCTGATGTACCATTTTTTCTTTGTTTCTGTTTCAAGAACAAAATAATTAAATTTTAAGATGATACCTTTTTGCTGTTTTTGTATGTTATTTCTCCTGATATTAAGTTCCACTTGTCTCTGCTCTTCTGAGAGAAAGAGAAAACTGACTGAAGCAGTTCTTAAACAGGTAAGTGCCACATTCCGTTTATAGTGTTTGATTGAGCTGCACCCTTCCAAGTCTAAGTGAATGTGACTTTGGCACTCCTGACATATATTAGAAGTCTTTTATTCTATAGAACAGGAGCATGAGGGTATATGTTTTAGTTGTTCAAATACTGCTTCCATTTGCCATATTATCTAAACATTTCCTATTTAAGGCTTTTGTTCCCATTTGCATTTTCTCCTCAAAGGAAAAATAGCTCATTGTCATATACTGTTATATTCACAAGAAGTAAAATAGAGTTGGAATGCCTTCATATTCAGTAACAGAGCAATGTTTGTGGTATTCCCAGTACTGACATTGTCTAGACAGTAAAACAAGGGAGAAGGTTCCCTTATTCTTGAAAATCTTCCTTTCAAGCTCAAGTCTGTATGTCTCATTGTTTCAGAACCAAGTTTCCTAGAATATCTTTCCTGCAAGAATGGAAGGAAGCAGTCAGTCATACATGTCACTGTCTGTGTTCCAGTCTTTGGCTCAAGGATGCAGCACTGTGTAACCAGGGCTTGTTAGGGCTTTCTTTCCTGCATGGCCTCTGATCCAGGCAGCTGAAGCCTCCTGCAGTGTGGGCCACAAGGCCACCTGCACCAGGGACATGAACTGGACCGGTGGCCTTTGAGGGGCTTCTAGTTTGATACCAACTGCATGAACTCTAAGATGACCAGGATTTAGGAATTTCCAATGAGATAATCCCAGGTTATGTGCTGTGCTGATGGCTCAGGTTAAAATAAACTGATTTAGAACAGGGAAGAAAAATAAGGTTTACTGAATGCTAATTATTCTTCTGTGGTTTGTTGTCTTCTGTATCTCCACCTCTGTTATGTAGGATGAGTTATATGACTGCTCAGTTTCGTAAACATGGTGAGGGTGTAGCTGGATTCTTGAAAGAGGCCAGCAGATCTGACAAACATGGCAAGAATTTAGCAGCCATTTGTGAAGGCATTTTGTTCATAATGCACAAAATCTTTTGTATATGCACACAAGATGCATCACATCAGGGCAAAATCTTTTGAGCTCCACTGATAAAACAAAACCTTCTCTGTATTCCTTGCTTAAGTCTCCTTCATTAAGATGCTGTGGCAAATGCTGTTGGCAACTTCAGCCATCTACAGCCTGACAGGAATAAACTATTTTAGTCCTGTGTTGCAGCTGCTCCAGTATGTTATGAAGTGTACTGTTGTTGCCCTTAGCCTTAAAGGGGCTATAGGAAAGAGGGGGGAACTCATCATCAGGGAGTGTAGTGAGAGGACAAGGGGAACCTTGTCTAGGGGAACGTGATAAGCAGAAGGTGTCCCTGACCATGGCAAGAGGTTGGAACTGGATGATCTTTAAGATTCCTTCCCATCTAAACCATTCTATGATTAAAGCTTTTAAATTTATGCTTCAACCCTAGCACAGTTTGAAAGACAGTAGTCTTTGTCAGTGCATAGCCTGGCTGTGGACTCAGTGACCAGAAGAAACTCAAGTCATGTATGTGTTGGGAAAGATGCTCAATTTGGTGCCTGTTCATGAAGACAGGGAGACACTGTTCTAGAAGAGACATAGTTATAAACAAGAATGCAAAATCATGGCTGTGAGAAACTTGCAGTGTTTTAAATATGGGAATATCCAGAATCTATCTGATGTAACACACAAGTGAACTAAACACATTGCTAATCATGGACAATCCGAGGAACAAATCAATTTGAATAATCAAATGTCCCCCTTATGGGGTGGGTGTTTGAAAAGATGGCTAGGAAACCATAATTCTTATTTCCGTTTGAAAACTTTTAAATTCTCCTTCAAAAAATAATTTTCAGCACTGGGACAGTATTTCCTGCTTTAGGATCTTTCTTGTGGTTTATCTTGTCATCTGTTGATGTCTTTGTGCTCCATGATGTCGATCAGACAGCTCACGAGGTTCCCTCCTCAGCCCAGAGAGCTTTTTTCAGATCATGACACAGAAATACATGGCTGTTCTTGTGCACTTTGTTGATTTCCTGAGTTTGGCTCTTAGAGGAGGGCAGTTAGTATCATTTCCCTTGCAGCCTGTACCACAGTGGTGGAAAGAAGGGTGTAATGATAGGAAAGTCTAGATATTTGTCTGGGTGGAGAAAGCAGAGCATTGAGGAGTTGCTGATATTGATATTGAGGTCCAGCTGAGAAGAAATCAAACGCAGTTAAAGTTATTACATAATTCAATTTGCAAGGAGCGATAATTTATTTCACAAATTAATCAGTTGATTAATATTTCTTTTTTTTTTTTAACTAGTGATTTAATTTTAGTTGATGGTCAAGAGTAAAACTATAGGTTGGGGGTTTTCTCTATACTACAGAGGGCAATAGTTTTTCCTCCAATTCTCTACTAAATATTTGCTTCCTTTTCACTTCTGCCTTTCTCCCTTTGCATGCAAAATAAAAGCATATATAACAGAAAGGCACTTAGTAAGACTAAATAATTAAACTTCTCTTTTATTTTTCCCTTAAAGGATATCTTATGAATAAAAATATACATATTTATATGTGGTGTTGTTGCTAATGCTGGGATCTGGGGAAACACATCTACACTTTAATGCTTCTCAAGAACATGAACAACTGTATTTTTTATAATATTTTCCTCTTATTATCTAAAGAAAAAAGAAAGTTCAGCTTTCTAAAGTAAAATTATAATGTTCTGGATTGTCTAAATTTTACTGCATTGCATAATTAACAAATAAAATACAAGGCAAAATGGGAAACTGGTATGTATGTGAAATACAAACCACACAGCTGGAACACCCACTTTTCCTGCCTGTGTAATTTAAGAAAAGCTGTTAAGTCAAACAATACAGCATTTTCCATTTGAACACATAAAATTTGAGTTCGTAAAACAAGCTAGCATAACTCTTCCTGCCTTGGGAGCACTAGCTGTGAATAACTTCTCCACAGAATGTAAGAAACGTGGAAAGCAAGCGTCACTTGAGAAAAATAGCTCATGCATTTGTCATTCCCACATCCATTTTTGTGACTCATTTATTTTTATGCTGTTGTTTTCCTAAGTGCCCGGAGTGCTATCAGAAAGTTTAAACAAATGACAGCAAATCCTCTTGCCTTTTTTTTTCCAGGAGTGGAGTGGGGAATTGGAGTGACGTCTTATTTGTCCTGATAGAGCCAGATTTTCACTTATGGGGCTTGTTATTGCCAGGTTTAAAAATCTCAGTTATTATTCTTTGCTATTCTTATCATTCCTTTACCTTCTTTTCCCCAGATACTGTTCCATTTTGTTGCCTTGTCTCCTTCTCCTGCATCTGGGTAGTAGGAAAAGTCAATTAGACTTGTCCTTGCTGTCAGCTGAAAGCACTAGACAGGAGCCAGCAAAGGAATTCACCACAGCTTTAATGTTAAGCACTCCCAGCTATGTCTGGTGCTATGAAGTCAGAGAGGAGAACACGTTGAGAGAGAGATTAACTGCAGACCCTTCCCCTGCAGGCTTCTAATGTAAAATCTGAAGCTATATGCTTGCCAAGATTTAAAAGAAGCTAAAACTACATAGTGATATCAGATGTCGAGTAGGGATCAAAAACACAAATGTGTATTGATGAGGTCTTGCATTGCTACTGACTATGTTGCATCTCATTTGTTGCCAAACCCTAATGAGTGGGATGGTTTGTTATGCTTCAGCCTGCACTGTGTTAAGTGCAGTGACAGACTTCAGTACTTCAAAACTAGATAAGAAAGTGGAACACATCAGTTGGTCATATCTTATGCCTCAGAAGGGCAGGAAAGTTTACAGATCTGTAAAGGGCATTTCTACCTTAATTATATATTTTGTTACATATGGTTCCCAATTCTAGCTAGTATCTACTGATATATGTGCCAGGGAGAATATTTTTGAAGGTACAAAATACTACAGAAGTCTATAATTACTTTCTTCCTGCTTATTAGTAAGAGCTAATTGTGTGTTCACATCTGTGCTTTGTGTGCCAAATATATATTTTTACCCTTCCCTCCATATGCATCCTGTTAGCATGGGTTCCTATAGGAGACTACCATGTAATGGCACACTGGGGACAGCTGTGGCCTATGGTGTAGATGAACACTGCAGAAAGGTAGAGAAAGATGTCCTTAGCCTCTTTCTGTGAATATTCTGTGAGGCAATGTGATTATGGGGAATTAACTGTCTTTTTATAATTAAAGTCCTACAGACGTCCACTGCTATATTAGAGTACAGAATATACAAAATTATTTTTGGTTTGTATAAAGGGTCAAAGAGGACTTGCGTATTTTGAGCAAAGACAGTAATTGTTTAGTGATGCAGATAGGGAGATTACAAACTGAGATTTCTATTCCTGGTTTGTGATCTTGAAACACCAGAATCTCTGCTTCTAATTTCTTGCCGTGACTCTACATGTGTGACATGCTTGAAACTTCAACATTTAGCTCTGATTTTTTTAACAAGATAAAATATACCTGGTGCTGTCCTTGGATACAGCCAATGCAGATGCATTGGATGACTTGAACAAACCACAGGTAGCATAAACATAATTTGTGTCTTCCTGGATACCGAACCAGGAAGGATATGTTTCAGGCTGCACAGCTGAAATTAGCACAGCTGAAAAACTGACCACAGCCTTATTGCAACAGTTATGCAGAGGCTGTGTGAGCAGGAGCATGCAGCACACTGAGCCTCAGCTGTATTACATTCTGGTGCTGGTGGGACTTGGCATGGTGAAACTGATACCGCCAGAAAAAGCAGATGTTTACAATCGCTGACATAGCAGCAACAACCCATTGATTTCCAGAGGCTTAACTTTGTAAGAGGTCTCCTCCCTGCCCTGACAGCCATTTTCTACAATAGCTTCCCAGGCCACTTTTTGAAGACAGCACTGAGATGGAAGCAGAAGAATCTCTTCTTTACTGTCTTATGCACTGCTGAAAATATTTTGAAACACCCTCAAGTTTCACAGCACTTTTCTCTGCTGCATTAACTCTACTTACTGGCCTTACTCTTCATGTCTTAGAACTGGCTAATGAGAAGGAAAATCAAGGTTTGCTTATCTATTTGTCTTATAGTAATGAATTTTCTGCTTCAGAAGTAATGCTGGGCAGAAGAGGATGCATTAAGAGGGTGAAGCAATGGACAAACATACATCTGACCCGACAAGTTCTGTTCTCACCCAGTGCTTTTGCAGTAAACTTTTTAAACTCAACACAATGGGATTTAAGAAAAACATCAGCTCAGCACACCAGTTTTGGCAACAGTTGAATGTCAAGTTTATGCTGCTCTTGCACATGCCTCTTCTCCTTTATTTACAAATAATAATTTATATAACTTTAAACTTTTTATAAAAGTTTTTAAGTTTCCTGTGAGTTTCCAAGTATGTTTAACTACCAGCATAATTCACAGTATAATATGTATGATGTAATGTGTATTGTATTGTAATGTATAATATGTATATGTAATATGTATTGTCTCCTCCCCTGTACTCAGTACAGGGGAGTCCAGTTCAGTGAAGCATTTGTACAATGATATAAAGTATTTTAAAGTATAAAAGATGAGATTGATACACACAAATAATTTGCTATATAAATAAATTCTAATACTGCTTAAGTTTAATTAGATTAAGTTTACATCACTTAAGTTTTTACATCCATTTTCAAGTGTTCTAGTTTATAATATGGGAAGGTAAAAATCAGCACTTGATCACTTGAACAAATTCTCAGGCATCTGGCTTGCAGACCCTTCATTATTTCAACATCATTCATTTTGTGTGGAACTATTTTAGAGCTCAGAAACGTTCCTTGGTAGAGAATGGAAGAGTGGAAGAAAATAATTAACTATACATCCTCAGAAGTATGTTCCTTCAGAAGCTTAAGTTGGCCTTTTTTTTTTCCCTGAGGGGAGGATGCATTTTAGGTTGCCATGTGTGCATGTGTGCTTTACTGATTGTGGTTTTGAGCTTGTTTTCAAGAAGAAAAGATCATTCATTTATGCTGCTGTCCTCAAACACTGTTTGGGGAATGTCTGACAAACGCCTGCGCTTGCTGGAAAAGTCAAGAGGAGTAGCCATGAACTGATACCTGATCTCCTCCAAACTGTGCAGGAAGGGTTGCTATACTTTTTCCATAGAAAGATGCTTTCTGCAAATGAAAACCCACTACAACTTATTTCCCAACCATAATTACTGTACTGGTGATCTAACAAGGCAACTTTGATGCTAGATTTAGTTCCTTTCTTTGTTAGGTGCAACTGCCTACACATTATGTTAAAATGCAAACAACCAAAAGCCTGCTCAGTTATTTCCATTTCTTTACAAAGTCTGGGCAAAGAGGAACTGGGTGTTCCAGCAGACACAATGAATGAGCAATAGGAGCTATAGGAAGCACAACTCCATAGTTCACATTAAGGGATTTCCTGTCTGAGATTTTTCAGCTAATTTCAGCTGCAGCAGTATGTGGTGAAGGAAAATGGTCTTTTGGGTAGGGCACATGCATTCTGCCAGAGAGAACTTAAACACAAGTTGAAACTTTATACAAAGCACATTCTCCACCCTCAGATAGAGGAAACAGTCAGCAAAGCTCACAGAACAAAGATGCTTATGACTCATGAAACAGATGAATGGGGTTTTACTGGCATGCCTAGTTTGAGTTGAATATGAAGGATAAAAAATGCCTCAGACCATCCCTGGTGAATTAAGCAAAATCTGGATTCAGCTGTGATTATGCTTGCTGTTCATATTTGGAAGTTGATTTCTGTTGGAATTTGTCATATCTGTTGTTTTTCTTCATAAAATCTTCTTTTGTGTAGCCAGTAACCGTGGGTCAAAAAGAAGGCATGCACACATACAAAAGCTGTGGGTTGTATTTTAATAGGGATCCCTACTGCTTATCATTGCTGGTTTATGTAATTGTCTGGAAAAGGTCAGCATAGTTTGTGCTATGAGCAACTGAAGCTGAAAATTTTTGTGCTTCTTTTTTTTTTTCTTTTTTTTACCCCTGCACTAGACTTGTAATCTTTTGACTAAATGCAGTATGAAAAAGGAACTGTAGGAAAAGAATTACTGAATTCCAGCCCCAAGCTATGTCACCTTTCTTCTTAAATTGTGAATCTTAATAACAAAGCTGGTCCCAAATAACAGTTGGTCACAAAATATTTAGTTTAAAGACCAAACATTTTCAGATCTTTAGCTTGAAGGCAAGTCCCACAGTGCTTGGCTGGATTATTTCTGTATCTCTCTTATAAATTCTGTGCTAGAATATCTATAATTTTGATCTTGTTTTCTCTGGTACATACTCAAACAGTCATATTCAGTGTGATTTTTTTTTATAGCTAGAGATTATACTTCTCTAACTATTTCTATAGGCTTTGCATATAATTTAAAATATTTTCTTTGCTTTTAACATTGTGCTGTTCTAAGCAGCTGACTGGTTGCTTAAATACATCTCAGATGAGGATAGGGCTGAGGGAGTGTTCCTGCTCTTGGCTGAGCAAAGTTAGCCTCTGCTGTCAAGGGGAAAAACGGGAAGAATTCAATGTCTGCTTTTGTTTGGATTTCATAGCACTCTACAAGAAGGCTCTGAGAGATTTGGGCATGATGCTTGGTCCTTGAGGTTCTGGGGAAGGAAGCCAGCCCTTGTGCTGCATTGAGAAGAAAAGCTGACATGTCACCTGCAAAACCAAGGCAACATTTTGTTCTTCTTTAGAAATGGGGAACCTGAAGAGCTCACTGGCAGTGGTGCTGTGTTGTGAAACTGCAATCTGAGGAAACTTAGAGCAAAGGCGAGAGGATGAAACTGAAAATAGTCCAGGGAAGACACTGGCAAAGAACATTGGGGTTCTTCACCCTTTTTTTTTTCCCCTTACTATTAAATATTTAATGGATGAAGCACAAAAGATTTTATTCCAGTGTTCCTGAAAAAAACAGTAATAATTTCTTCAAATTACAAAGCTATATGTTGTTATTCCTGCTGTTTGTCTTTGGGAAAGCAGGGAGATAGAGAGATATGCACAACAGAAAAATAGAGGAATTGTCATGAAAACGTGCACTTTCTTCTCAAACGGATGAAAAAATTCCATCAACAGTTGCACAAGCTGCATTTCTACCAGGGGAACCTGGGAGTGATTCCCACCCCTTGGCTTCAGATGTACCTCTTTGCACCATTTCTGTATTGAGTAAGGTCGAGACCCAGATATAGATCTCTCCTCAAAAGTTAAGCATGGGAGGTAGTTGAAAGATTTTTCAGGAGATCCCATAATCAGGGTGACAGGGAATCATAATATGTTATGGTCCTGCTGTGGAGTATGTCTGTCCTTTGAGGTAAATATAGTACAGATGCTCAGAAATTGAAGGCATGTTTATTACATACGGAGTGCATCTACCCATGTAAAGAGAAAATAGTATCTAGGAGACTTGCTTTGTAATTGCAGAAGCAGTCATAAGGAGTGCCTTTTGACACACCTGATGTCACTTTCATAAAATATTTAAAGAAACATGTGAGTAATGAGCTGTAACCAAAATAAGTTTTACTTCTGAAAGCAGTACTCTGTGACTAAAGAAATTGGACAGATTTAGTTAGAGAAGCAGAAGCTCCAAGACAGCTGTCTTGGAATCAGAATCAGAATTAAACTAGAAGTGAAGTCTTTGTTTCAGTAGGGTCTATGTACTTGTTTGTCTTTTATTTCCTCTTTGTAGCCTTGTTTTGCCCTAAATTGGACACAATAAAGTAGGTTAATTATTCATATTTGAATTTTGTTTCATAATGAGTATGGCTTCCTGGGAACGGGGCACCTGTGTGTACATTAATTTCATTTAGTGAATGAATAAACCTATAAATAGGGCAGGCAAGCATACTTTACCTCCTCTTAGATTTTTCTTACCAATATCAGGCATTTGCATGTATGAGGCTACGGAGGTGCAAAGGCCAGATAAAATTCTGTAACAACCCCTGCTGCACTTGGGAAGAGGAATGTCCTTCAGCAGATGTTAGTCAGGACTGCTGTAGATAACAGAGCTGCAGAGATACTCACTCACCTGACATAGGTGTTCCTTCTCCTACCAAAGCCAGAACATGCAAGAAGACACAGAAAGTTAAAATCTCAGTGTGGGCAGGAGGGTGCAATCTAGATTTTGACCTAGCAGGACATTTTTCTTGGGAAAGGGAAAGAAAAAAGAGGGCCGTTGACCTAGAGTGCAGCTATAGGAAGAAGGCTGGCTCCTGTAGCCCTACAGTGCCAGGGACAGTCACACACTGAAATGCAGAGGAGTCCTGTGGGGTGGGTAGCCAGTGCTATTGTCTTTCTATCGCCTCCTGAGCTTGTCTGAATAAGTTTGTGTCCCAGAAGAGAAGCCAGAAGGAAATGCAGGCATAGAATTTAATTCTGTGTGCATGAGGGAACAAGGCTGGAATCTGCATAAGAAACAGGGAGGATCTGAAATTAGTAATGACACAAAAAGGCTTTTGTGTGATATAACCAGCTCCTCTGTGATTGCTTAGACAGCGCTTCAGCTGTCCCAAAACCGCCTGCTGGGGACCAAATGCTGACTTTTGTCAAAAGATCAAATGCTAAATAACAAAAATCAACATGTCAGATACATTACTTTCTGGAAGTGACTGAGAGTATGGCAAGGCAAAATATTAGAAAAGGGCAGTCTTGTCTAAGTCGAACTGGAAGTAATGCAAGGGTGTGAGTGGCAAGTGTTAGTCATCGGTATTTTCTGCGCTCCTGCTGCACTGGCAGATCCCAGCTGCCGGCTTAGGCCAGATGCAGCTGTACAGGGCAGTGTACAGCCCATAGCTGCATCTGTGGAGGGGTCTGAACTTTCTGGCTGAACAAAGATTGAACTTTCTTCCCTTCCTCCAGAGAGCTTCCCTCAGCAGTAGAGCAGCTGTGGAGTATATGTTCTACTGACAGGGTGGACAACCTGACTTCTCACAGGAATTCTGTATTCTCTGTATTCGGTAAAATACTTCAGAGCAAAACCTCAAAACCTCAATCAAGACTGACTGTTTTCTGAGTCCTAGCTAGTAATGATTAAATGTCTGCTGAATGGCACCATACCAAGCACTACAGTTTATCTTATCATCTTCTCAGAAGGAGATTTGCTCCATTGTGAAACTATGAGACTTTGAACTTTTATCAGTTAAGTCTTTGAGAGCCTTTTAACCAGCAGAAACCTGGAGTACTACTCTGGTTGACTGGATTCTGACTTATCAACAATGAGGAAACACTGCTAATCTTTTCATAAGTTGTGATTTATTTATTCATAGAGGCTAAAAAAACAGATAACAGGAATTCATGGGCCATCCATTTAAGACCGCATACTCAGCAAACAAAAATAAATAAGCCTAGCCCAGAAAATTTGCCAAGGTGCAGGTACTGTTTCTTCCTCTTCTGCAGTATTTATGTATGGCAAAACTCCAACTCCTACAGCACCTATGGTTTGTGAAGAATCTTCACTATTTAAATCTCTAGCCCTGCTGCAATAGATGGTCTCTGAAGAGAGCAGAAGATCAGCACAGCTGCAGTCTAGGGGCTTCCTATTTTCACTGTTCCCAGACATCATCCAGATAACAAAATGAATTTATTACCACTTGATAGCATAGAAAAATCATAGGCAGTTTGGCTTTGTTCTTTGCTTGGGTTTTTTTCATCTCAGATTTTGGGTTTAGAAGAAAATCTTAAAACATCTCTGTCTAGGTGTGGACTTGCAAAGAGAGGAAGGGGGTCTGTTACCCAGTGGACTTTTTATTGGATGTTCCGGCCTTTCTTCTCTCAAACTGGAGCTAAGCTAGTTTTGTGTTTCTGGGTGGAGCGTGCAGCACACTGAGCAGAATACAAAAATGCTGCTCTTAGATAATAGGATATTAAGTAACAGCCTAGGTTCTTTGGGAGCATTTGCAAGCCAAAATCTTGGTGCTTGGGGCAGGGTTAGGCAGTAGCAACTCATTTCCACCGCAGTTGAACTGATCAGATCCTTTCAGCTCATGGAAAATCATAACATTTAAACCTTATTCCTGGGCCTTCAGCTCTTCTATGCATGCATGGCTTTCTGGTGGGTTGATACTGTTGGGGCTAGTGAAACACAGTACTAAAAATACATTTTAAAGCTACAATGACAGACAGAGTTTTAACAAATTTTTAGTACTAACAGCACTGAGTCCAAGCTTTTCTAGTCCTCTTTTTCAATGAAATGTTTTGTAAATGTGATTCATAGAAATGGAGTACTAAACATGGGCCTATTTAAATCTCTGGCTTTATCTGGTCCTAGCCTCTGGAATCCTGAAATATTAGTCTGTTACAGTTGTAGAAACAGGGCAAATCCAAGTCAAACATCCTAGGATCTGTTATTATTTTCACCTCATGTAAATGTAATTAAGGAAAAAGCTAAAGGAATAGTTACAATGAATTATAAAAAACTTCTGCCAAGTAAGCATGCCCATCTGTCTTCTGTTTGCATGCTATGACTCACAGATGTCCCGAAATCATCCCACTTCCTGCCTGCCCTGAAAAAGAAGTTTTTTACAGTTAGAATGTAGCTACCTTCTTTTAGAGTTAATTTTGATTCCTGTGCAGAAAATTCATTCTAGAGAAAATAAAATGGATGTCACTTGCTAAGTAGTTGAGGGAGGAAGCAAAGTCAAAAAGTATACTTACTTTCTTATCTTTTATCTTTTTCTGTATGTCACTTCTGCGATGCTTTCAAAATCATTCTGGAGTAGTAAGACACGATGTATCTGCTGTTCCTCATCGCCTGTGTGGTCACCACCTGGATACAGGGTACTGAGTGGGCTGGTGAAAGAGCTCACTGAACCATCTTCAGTGGGCTCACTTTCCATCATTTACCAGCAGTCCTGACACACCAGGGAGGTCCCAGTTGACTGGATCTCAGCAAGTGAGACCCCCATCTACAAGAAGGGTCAGAAGGAGGATTCAGGGAGTTACAGACCTATCAGCCAGACCTCAATGCTGGGAAAGCTCATGGAGCAGATCATTTTGACTGCCATTGTGAGCACACACAGGACAACCAGGGATCAGGCCCAGCCAGAATGAGTTTAGGAAAGGCACGTCCTGATCTCCTGCTATGACAGAATGACTCACTTAATGGATGAAGGAAACCCTGTAGATGTTGTCTACCTGGAATTTAGTAAAACTTTTCACATCATTTCCCACAGGATTCTCCTGGAGAAACTAGTAGTCCATGGCTTGGACATGTTCACTGTTCACTTCATAAAAACTGGCTGGATGGCTGGGCCCAGAGAGTGGTGGTGACTGGAATTCCATCCAGCTGGCGGATGGTCACCAGTGCTGTTCCCCAGGGCTCAGTGTTGGGGCCACTCCTGTTTCATATCTTCAGCAGTGATCTGAAGGAGAGGATCGTGTGACCTCTGTCAGTTTGCAGATGACACCAAGCTGGCCTGGAGTGTATGAAGGCTCTGCAGAGGGATCTGGCTTGGTGGGTCAAGGCCTGTGGTGTGAGTTTCAACAAGACAAAGTGCTGGGCCCTTCACCTGAATCACAGCAAGCACAGGCAGTGCTACAGGCTGGGGGCAGAGTGGCTGGAAAGCTGCCCAGCAGAAAAGGAGCTGTGTGTGTATGTTGACAGCTGGCTGGACATGTGCCAGCATTGTGCCAGATGACCAAGAAGGCCAGTGACATCCTTCCTGGCTTGTATCAGCAATTAGAATGTCTTCCCAAAACAAAAGAGAAAGTATTTTGTAAATATTTACTACGAGGGCATTGTTAGTACTTGATTAATATGACTGAACAAGAGAAAAACATTGTTCTGTTCAATGTTGTGGTCCTTGTTCCTTTACGCTACTTTGTTTTCTGAAGGCAAAAGGACACACAAGAAGCGTTTAAGCAGTTTAGAGAACAAGGTTATCCTTGCAGCTAGAATAATTGCTCTGTTTTTCAGTAAAATGATAATGCATGAACACTCCCACTAGATGAGTGGAAAATTAGGAAGATGTCATTGTGCAAAACTTTCCATATAGACAAATTGAATGTGTCAAGAAAAACAACCTACCGTTTGATAGATGATGGTTTTCAAAGAGATCACTGCATTCACCTTGCTGGATTTGTATTGGAAGAGCCACATAAAGTTGATGCTGTTCCCCATGCTAAATATGAAAAGTTTATTGGAAGGCTCAGAGAAGCAGCATTTCCAGCCACAGACTTGCTACTGAGGTACCAGCTAAGTCAGCTTTGTATACTCTCCATGTTGAAGCTCAGCAATGCACAGTGTAATACATGAAGGAAATGTGAGTCTTGATATCCCAGATATAAATTCATTTGCAAACAGTCCATAATCTAAGGACTGTTTTGTTTAGCCATAGACACATGGGTTTTGTGGCCAACTTTAATATGCATTTAAGCTAACACAGCAAGGAGAGCATAAAGTAATTATTAGTGCAAGCAGCTGCATGAAACAGTTTGAGTAGCTTTTCAGATAAAGAGAATTGCTAGTGAAAATGCTGATAGATACTGACATTTGTTGTCAGATTGTGACCTTTCCTTCTGTGGTGTTGCTTACTTGAACTTCAGAATTTGAAATAACATCCTTCACTCAAATGAGAGAAGGAGTAAAATACATCTATTAAAGATGATCAGCAAGTGCAAAATAATCTTCACAGCTTTGTGACTATTGCTTCCCCCTCCCTGCAGCCATCCATTCCTGAGGTTTGTGGTTCTGGCAGAGTGATGATTCATTAGTGTGCCCTTGACACTCAGTTGTTTCACGGTTAGGACTAGTTTTGTAATAGCCTAGGATTTCCACAAAAAAGAGGGTGAAAACCACTTCAATTAATGTATTCTATTCTCTCAAGATATTGTGTAAGAACCTGGCTTTTGGTATGATACCTATGGATTCTGAACTCCAAGTCTTTGGGAATTGGATTTATTGTTCTCTCTCCTGCACGATTTCTTTGCTGTGCACTCGGTATATTGAACGTATTGTAACAGCTTTTAATGAAGGAAAACTTTTTAAAAAAATTGTCTATGAATAAGATTTCTTTTCCACTGTCCTCCAAAAGTATATTACAGTCTCAAGTGTGCTTCATAGAGGTATTTGCATTCAAAACAATTCTCCATGCTTTTATCTTAAAAAAGAGATTTTGAGTCTTCCTGGTAAAATACATTAAATCTGATTAATAAAAGGCAAGTAGACTACTCTCCTTAGTCCTGCAGTGCTCAGAGCAGAAAGTAAATGCTGGAAAGAGCTGCCCTAAAACTAATGGTACTTGTTGGACTATTGTTTACTCAGTTTACTCAGTTTCACTAGAGCTCTGAAGGCACTGGCTTCAGCAACTTAATAGACACCATGAAAGATATCTTCTAAAAAAAATGGCAATGTGTGATTGCTTGCCGTAATGCAAGTAGTACTTTGAGATTTATCTTTTCCATAGAACAAAAGTGCAATTGATTCTACTGCTGTCTTACTGTGTTTCATGTTTACAATGCTCAGGCTCTGTAGGTGATGTACTCAAGGCATGTTCACACATGGCTGCTTGGGAATGGTGCCAGTGTGTCCCAGCATCCTAAGAGTCTTCTGAAATACTGCAACTCTTGCACTTCCACAGACTGGCATGATCACAGTGGGAGAAGGGGGGTTGCATATGAAGGCTTATTTCTCAGATCTCCCTACCTCCTTGGTGGAGAAGTGCATTCTTTTGAGAGAATTATGAGGCTGGCACATTCATACTTTTCACCTTTGTCCCTGACTCAACACTGACTCCCTGAATTAATTAATTCAATTAATGAAATGTCATCTTCATATTGGCTCAAATAATTATTCTAACACAGGTATTTAAAAGAAATTCCAGTTCTACTTTTTATCATACCCAAGTCATTATTCATACAGAGTAGATAAGAGGAAGGACTGTCTGTTTCTGTGTTTGTATGTGAGGGTATTCCACTCACACACTCACTACTACAGGGAGAAACATTTGGGAAATGGCTGGCACATAGCAACAGAAAACAATAGGCGCTTTTTTTGCTTATAAAGGGTTCATAAAATGAACCCTTTTACAATCGTAACGAAGAGTCTGAATTGCAGACAAACACAGAATTACAGAATCTTTGAAGTCAGAAGGCATCTCTTGAAATCACCTAGTCAATCCCCCATCTGAAGCAAAGTCAGGCGAGCAAACTGCTCAGGACAAGTCTCATACTGATCATCAAATGATACTGATAATCAAATGATTATTTTAAAACTACAGTAGTTTATTGAAATCATATACTTTGTCTTACCAGATTCTGTACTTAAAATTCATGGTTCCTGTTTGTAACTATTTCTCTGAAACCATGACAATGAAGAGTTGTAATTGAGAAACAAAAAGGTCTGTTCTTAATCACATGATTCGAAGAGCTGAAATTTAAGGACAAAAAAAAAAAAACAGTAATAATATTATGCAAACAGCATGTCACAACTGTTCTAGACTCCACACAAAGCTGTATAGAATCTAGAACTAACATGCAGCCCTTGAACAGAGCAGTGGATATGAATTAACTCCCTGTACTTGAAAATAATGTATTTTATAATCACAAACTTGCTCAGGCTTTGCTCATCTAAAAATGCTCATCATTTTTTGCTCAAAACTAGCCACTGTTTCAGGAAGAAGGCACAGCTGATCTCAGCTACCATCATGACTTTTTCATTAAAGGGCCACTCCACTTGTTCTTGGCAAGGATTGATTGCTTCAAAAACAGCAGAAGAGATGGAAATGTTGATGAATTACTTTGAAATCTGCAAATAGTCATAAGCATTCTTTGCTTTCCTCTTCTGGAAGCTTCAAATTCTTTCTTATGTCGTTTGCATTTCCATCACATGTCTTTCAGTGAATCATCCCCATCTCCTGTTTGTCATAATTCTCCTTTCACCCTCCTTGTTTACATCTACCCCACCCTGAGGTTGTTTGTTTTTAAAATAGCATGTGTTCTTACTCATTTAAGTACTCCCTAAAGATCCTGGGGACAGCAGACTTTTTCTTACTCATGTGAGTAATGTTCACAGGCATGATGAGTAAAGTCACAGTAATTGATTTTTTGTTCTTTTCAAAGGATACACACAGGTTGTTTTCTTAAAATTAATGAATAGGCAGAGCCAGAAGATTCATTGGCTGGTTGGTGGTCGGGTTTTTTTCAAAGATGCTCTGATGGGCTTGGTTTGGCTGCAGGGGTCAGTAGGGGGTAATTGATTTTTTGTTCCTCTAACTTTTCTACAAGCATACTATGTCATTTCTGAGAAAGCTGACACTGTTTTAAAATTTCCCATGGGTACTCTGAATTCCTTAATCTCACATCGTATTTCCAACTGCCAGTAGGCATCAATCAAGGGTCCTATTCAACAAGATGATATTGACCTTGAAAATGGCTTTTTATGCTTGATTAAAGTTAACCTAATCTGACTTTACAAGATGACCTAGAGGAGGTTTTTTACCAAGAATGGGTTTACTTCTGGTAGGTTATTTTCTGTTCCTATTCATTTGCAGATACAGGGCATCTTATCTTGGGCTTTGTTTAGAGAAATATATCTTCTTCTCAAAGAAGAGAAATATATCTTCTTCTTCCTCTTTTAAAATCTCATTTTCTGTGTTTTTTCTTCTGACTTCAGTTTTTTCAAATAAAACCCCGGCAGATTAACACTGCTCTAATGAGTAACTCCACAATACTGAAAGAAGAGACTTGTGACAGATTTTCTGATATTCTTATTTTCTCTGTAGTCCTACAGGTCTACTGCCCTGCTAAGTGCTCTCTTTGCACTGGTACTGGCAGCCCTCCCATCCATAACTCTTCTCTAGAGCTACATAACCTCAAGAGGCTTCTAGGCTGAGCAAAAGCGCATGGGGCAGGGGTGCAGAGTCCAGATAAAAATGAGAATAATGGCCACCAAGTAATTAATAGTGATCAGGATTGCTGAGATTAATTTGGATTTGCTTTTAGAGTGTTTAGTTTTGTATTAAAAATATTTGTTGAAATGTTTACATTCTTTTTTTTTCTTGAAAATAACCATATTAAAGCCAATCAATAAAGTCAGAACTTTGCAAATAGAAGTTGATTAGCTACTAGAAAGTGGATATTGACCAAAAGACACATCTATGTCAGAGTTGAATGAACAGGGGAAAATTAGAAATTATAATCAATAAATACCTACTGAAAAAAAAAGTCAATTTTAATAGACAAATTTTATAATAAAGTTTGTGATCTGCCAAGTGAAATGAAAAGACAACTTTCTAGTGTTTCATGATACTTCAAATCACAAGAGCAGGCATCCTGGGTTTGGCTGGGACAAAATTAATTTAAGTTATGGTGCTGTGTTTTGGATTTTTGTTGCTCAGTAGGGCTTAGTCTAAGTCAAGGACTTTTCAGACTCCCATACTCCCTGCCAGTGTGCAGGTACAGAAGCAGCAAAGAGGGAGCATGGCAAGGGCAGCTGCTCCAAACTGGCCAAAGGAAAATTCCATACCACAGAACATCAGTATATAAACTGGGGGAGTTGGGCAAGATGGGCTGATCACTTCTTGGGGATGGGCTGGGCATCAGTCATCGTGTGCTGACAGCTGTATTGGGCACCACTTGTCTTTCTTCTGTTTTATTCCTCCCTCTCTCTCATTTTTCTCTCCATTACGACTACTATGGTGATTATTATTAATTATATTTTACTGAAATTATTAAACTGTTCTGATTTAAACTGATGGGTTTCATCTTTTTCCAATTCTCCTCCCCATCCCACAGGGGTTGGGGACAGAGCCAGTGGCTGTGTGGTACTTTGTTAGTGACTGCACTTACACCATGACAGCAGTGCAGTAGAAAATATAGACTGGGCTTCCTGGCTTTAAGGAAGAAAAACACACCCATGTGTTGACTGGTACCTTCACTGAGATCCTTTTCCATTATTTATTGCCAGGAAGCTGGAATGTATGACCTAATCCCTGGAGTGGGTCCTTCAATTTTCCTGTTAAGAATAACTTGTCCAATAGATGTAAATCTTGAGGAAAGTTCTTGAAGCCTCTCAGAAAGGAGAAAAAAAAAGCTAAGCAAAGTTCCTTTTCTTCATCTCCCTGTTCCAGGGGTGCTTCCATCATTTTTCCTGCTCTGATTATCTTTTCAATACCTTTAAATAAGAACACTTGAGTCTTCCAAAGTTTCATCTTGTTCCATCTGACTGGAAGGAACATAATGGATGCAGAAGCCTGAGAGAAACATTAGGGAGCTGCTCGTGTCCTTTTCTCTCATCAGACAACTTGCAGTTGGATATAATTGGTGCGTTGAACCCATCTTGTCCTTTACAGACCTGAAAACTGTGACAGATCTTGGTTATAAACCGGAAAAATCCATGCTGCAAATTGCAGCTGTTCAGGTACTGACCCACCAGCACTTCAAATCTCTGCTGTAGCAATGGGAAGACAGCTGGCTATGGCACAACACCCTGTGTTATGTCCCAAGCAAAGTAACCCTCACATGAGAACCCTGCCTGCAAACCACTCACTGATCTCCCTTTTAAATGAATACACAGCTGCTGGGTCTCAGGGGAGGGGAGGAAGGTGCCTCTGGTCACTGTACAGGCTGGCATTTATGGAGCCATGTGCTGTGTCTGAGCTAGAGGTGAAGATGCAGATGGTGACTTTTGACATAGTGGTGGGACATGGCAAGTCACTGACAGGAGGGGTGGCTTCAGTTTCCTTTCCAGCACACCTTTTCTCAGAGAGCAGGCAATGGAGGGGCAGAGTAGGAATCTACTTTTCACTCCTTCTCTCCCACATCTCCTGAAGGGATGTCTTGAAGAGTCCCTACCTTTGTACTACACTATGTACTTAGGGCTACCTCTGAACTCTAACTTGAAGAGATCACTACTAGCATATTTTAATAAGAGTATATTAATGTATATAATATATATTAATATATATTAATAAATTGTGCTGCCAAAAGCAGTACAGAGATGAATTTTATTAATAAGCTGTGGATACGTAAAATTAAAATGTGCATGTGCCCTGTTCAGTGACCCCAGAGCATGCTGAGGTTATCAGGAAGATACAGCTGGCAATGTTAGATCTCTAATCAGGAAACACTCTTAAGAATGTTGAAGATAACACAGGCATTCTGTTGGGGGAAAAAAGCAACCAGCCATTGTACAGAGGTCACATAACCCAACCATTTACAGAGCAGTTTGTAACGACCTGAACAGGCAGAGACTGAGCATTTAAGATCCTGACAAAAACCACTAGCTGTGCACACACTTCTGCTTCAGCATTGGGTATGCAGAAATGTTCACTTCTTACCTTGTATTACTTATACATGAGTGTTAGAACACCATGAGGGGGAGCAAATAACCCACGTTCATATGCTTCCAAAGGCTCTCTTGTACTTCAGCTACAATTGCCTGTCTTATGCATAAAATGAAAAATCCCTCTATTTCCAGCCAGGTAATTTTTCCTTGAGCTACAGAGGTAAATGGGCCTCAAAATTCGATGATGAATTCATTGTCTTTGCATTTGTCATTACTGGTGATTGTAGGACCTACATGATAAACACTGATGGCTCGTATGATGAGTGAGGATGCATGGAAAAATAATCATGATCATTTGCTTTTCTCTTACAGAAAGTTATTTCACACAACAGCCACGGGGGGGAAAGTCACAGGAAGGAAACAAGCCTTTAACAAATCACTTTAGTGGCCTTTTAGGTGAAACTTAAGAAGAGTGATGGAGGGAGGAAACTAGTTAGAATTTTGTACAGCAAAATCTTGTTATGCCAGGACAAGATAATTTGTTCTTTCTTTTATAAATACAAAAATTATGACTTTACTAGCATGCATCCCAAAGCCTGTGCTTAATAAGACATGCAGTCTCAGATGCAGAGTAGAACCTGTAGTAAAGGACTAGCTGCTGAGCTAGCTGGGATGTCATGTTAACACTAATCCCAACTCCTTGGAGAGCAAGTAAAGAGCAAAAGGACACACAGTCAGAGTGCTATGCAATCACTGTAATGAATGCATATTCCCAAGGAAATAATTGCTGGATTTTTTTATAAGAATTTTTTTTTTTTTTTTTACTGTGCAGATGTAGCAGAGATATAGCAAGACTGAGCTTAACAGAGGGGCATGCCTCTGTTGGTTGGGGAAACAAAAGATCTACTCTACTAACATTTGTTCTGGATGAGCTCAACTTACAATTTGAATAAATTCTTCTGTATTCAGCCTTTGAATCTGGCATTTCCATCTAACTGGATTTAAAAGTAAAACTTGGTTCTAGGTAGCAGTTGATATTCAACAACTTCACAAATTTTTTGGTAACTAGACTGTAAGGAAATCACAGAAGCAACTGGTGTTGCTAACAATAAGGAGTGATAAAAATATCTCTTTGGAAAACTGAAGTTAAAAGAAACAGATTTATAAAGAAATGAAGAATGACAAATATCTTCTGCTCATGATGTTTCCCTTCCTCCTTTTTCCCCTACCCCAGTTTTTCAAGCAGTAGTAGCAATAGCTTCTGGTTATCATGTTGTTGAATCTCTCTCTTCATTAACTCCTGGCTCATCTTCCGAATCATGCCAAAATTTAACCCAGTGTGAAATTTTATGATGAGGTTACAAAGTAGAAACTTAGCAGGGGAAGGATGTCAGCATCCAAAGGACTGTATACAGTCCTGTTCATCTTTTAAGGGAGATTTTTGAGGGGTAGCTGCTCTGATCCAGCTCTACACATTGGAGATTAAATTAAAAACAAATAAACAAAAAACCAAACACCATCCAAAACCAGCAGAAAAAACCACTTCCTCCATAATTCAGCCTCTGCTTTCCAAACTGTAACTGGCTTCATGCCACAGACTCACAGTTCTTTCTTCCAAAATTAACTTTTCCAGTGTTATAAACCCCACCTGCTTCCGACTGCAATACTGGTGAATTTTGAAGAATTATTTTAGTTAGAGCAGAAAGAAGAAAGTATACCTAGTCCAGTGCAAACGATGTAACTTAATACTCTGTCATATCAGCAGTGCTTTCTTTCTCCATCCCTTGTTTGTCATTGTTAAGAATACACTATGATACCTCTCTCCCTGGCCTTACAGTTTATATTCCATATAAATAAAACCTCCCTTTTCCTGAGTATGCCTTTGGACTACCAATAAGTTGTACAAACTGACAAGTTTTCTAATAATGTTTTGAAATAAAATGTCCAGAAATACAATGCTGCCAGCTCTCCAGGCTTCCTACATCCTCATTCTTCCCTTCATACTTTCAGCTAATGATATCTCAGGACAGTATTTTACACGGAGAAGCTGAGGCACGGTAAATCTGCCGATGTTTGATGAAATCAGACACAGATCCAGGAACCGAAGTAAAAGAGCTGTTTTGGCCTTTCAGCATATGCCAGGAAAGCAAAGAAAGTACAGGCCAAACAAAAAGGAATAGAAAAAAATGCTTTCTACCAGAAATGGAGCATTTGTAATATGCTGCAAACCTGAAAAGAAAAAACACTGGCTATTAATTCCTTTTTTAACTTTACAGATGAGGGAGTGTAAAGAAGACCAAAGGAAGCTGAACCAACATTTTAAACCTGCATTGCAAAACTCTCATCAGTATGCAGGAGGCTATCCTTTCATAGTAACACTCCCATTGCCATCTTTCAAATTCTGGTGTGGATTTTTACCCCGTATAAAATGATTAAAGTTCCTTGTCTTCAGAAAAGAGAGCATGCCTCCTACAGGTGCAGTGTGTAGCCTTCTGCATTACTCTATCTCTGATTCTTCATTATATCCAGTGAAATTTTAAATAAACTTTAGCAAAAGAGAACCTCACAGGAGCATATCTCACAGGCCATGAGGCTCTCCTGGGATATGAGTGCTGTGAGGAGCACATTTAGACTTGAGCTCTCTCTATATCAAGTAGTGACTTGATAGAGAAGACATATAAAGAAGAAAGGGTGTCACCTTTTAGTCACACTTCTTTGAAAGACAACTACAGCCTTTCTAGCTAAAGCAAAACAATATCTGCAGATTCCACACAGAGCTAGGAAGTTGCCTGTACCTCCCTGTAGACAAAGCTCTTTTTATGTTTGTACTTTGAACACTGGCATCTGTGGCACCACAAAATGCTTTATTCTCTCTGAAGCTTGTTAGGACTTGTTGGGAGAGCTGCACATGCAGCACTAAGCATTATGCTAAGTTCTCCATGTGAATGTTTCCCTCCCTACTGTTCAATAGAGCTATTTGTAAGAATATCAAAGCAGGTTGCTTCTTTGCATACTATTAGTCAGCAAAAGCAATAAAGAAATGGTGTGCTTCTGAGTCCCTTGTCAATGAAAACATGATGAAGGTGTTCAGGGTCTCTAATGTCACAATTAACAGGACAGAGCTGTATATAACATATATCTCCTGTTGCAGTGACACCCACAGTTGAGGTACTTTTCTTCTTTGTGAAATGTAATTCCCATTGGTCCTTGCTACAAGACGGAAAAGGGACCCTTAATTACTCACTCTGGGAAAGCACATGATGAAGGTTGGGAGCTGACTAAATACATTTTCAATATGTTTATCAAATTTTCCTTCAGAAGTATTCCAAGTCTTCATAACCTTATATTAATTAATACTGATAGAGCAGCACACAGCAGTGCTCAGCTTTTCCAGTGCAAAGCTGTGAGCATCTTTCTGGCAGGGGAAAATGCTGTTTTGGACTTGCAGAGTAAACACAGCTGAAAAGTTCATTTTAATCAGAGTGATCTTTGTAGAAGACTCCAGTTTTTACTTTCTCAAGCTTGTGCAAAAAGAGGTTTTCAGTAACGTTAATCAAATTGTTAATGGTACTTTGGCAGGATTACAAAATTACTGCCTCAAACTAAAGATATACTAGGAGGGGTGCACATTTTGCAGCTGTTAAATGCTGTCTTGTACCATTTGGGAATCTGTAGTGTCATGTAAGCCTTAAAAAGACTGGGGTTTTTCCCACTGGTCTGGTATATCACTCTGTGCCCAGGGGGGAAGGAATCCTTTCCTGAGCAGCTATTTCCTTTGTCAGCATGCTGCTCTCTGGAAAGCCTCTTGCCTTGTTCACTGGTCATTATTTCAGCCCAGCTCGTGTGATGCATCTGTTCTCCATGACTCTTTCTGTGTTCCATGATATAGGTGCTTCAAGAAACTGAATGAATTCACCGTCACATTGTTCCCATGGGAGAGGGAGATTGTACCCTTCACACTTAAGCAAGAAGCAACTGAGATGAACAGGAAACCAGGGAAAATCTTCCCACAGTTTTGGAAAGTCCAGCCTGAATCCTCTGCAGCCTGATTTTTTGAGAGCACCTTATATTAGCAGTTGGGTGCTAATACTCACTAACAAATTTTGATGATAACATTATTAGAGAGAAAAACAATTTCAGATTCTGTGAGAATATTTCTTTAAAAAAGAACTGTAAGAGTGTGCTGATACTTCTGTGACTCAGTTTGCTCCACTAGAGCATAAAACAGGTGTTATATGAAGAAAAAATTGCACCCTTTCTGCCACATATTTATAGAAATTTGTTCTTATGCTAGCACAGATAATACGAGATTCCAAACTAGCAATCAGACTGCCATCATGAGGCTCCACGACTCGTATGTGCCACTCTATCACTCTGATGATAGCTATTTATCTTAGATCACAGCTCTCCTAGACACAGCCTAAATTATTTGCCTCTCAAGAGACAGCAGTCAGGCTTTCTGTGAGTGATAAAGAGCAAAAATATGCTGATCAAGTGCAATGCACAAGCTGCTTTTAAACACATCACTGCACTAGTCTTTGTTTTCAGTGGCTTGATCTTGAGAGCCTGTTTACTGACTCAAACAGCTGAGGGCAAACCTTTATATCTGGGAGGCATTATAGAATGACAGTATTATCCATGTTGGTTTTTTTCCATTTCTTTGACTTCAAGGGCCTTGCTTGTGTAATTACGTGTACCTCAAACCCTATTGTCTTTTGCTGTATTCCCCATTTTGGCAAAACCTTTGGTGATTCCTAGTGATTCTAAGCATCAAGAGCTGCAAGCAGAAAAGTTTTTGAAAGATATTTAGCTATTTCTTGAGGAATTAGAAAGACTTGTGCTTTTTGTATGCAAACAACTATGAAAAATCCATTCCAGAATAGCCCACAATAGCTAACAGTCCCCTGGACAATGAAGAGTTCTGGTCAGAGGACCAGGAGAGAGAGACCTTGCCATCATGAACCCAATCTCAGGCACGTGTGTCAGCTCTCTGGACTCCTAGACATCCTGCTCAGGCCTTGAGACAGCAATTTTTTTTTCTTGTTTTGGTAAAATTGTTGACAGTGACTTCAAAATTCAAACTGTCTTACACCATTCACTCTTTCATAATGGGATTCTCCTTCCAGCACCTTCATTTTCAAGATTATGGCAAATAACTGTTGCTAATACAAACTCACATTGGTACCAAGAGTGTAGCCAGCAAGACTAAAGAAGGGACTAAAAAAGGTCTCTTCCAGCCTTAGTGATTCTGTGACTGTACATTGTTGCTTTCTCTTCCCTTGTGTTTCTTTCTAGTTCACAGCATGGCATTGGGTGAAAGTTATTTGCAAATTAGGATTTGTTTAGATTTTTCCCAGAAATAGTAGCTCTGTTTCCTTCCTTTTCTCATCAATTGCTGTGGACTATTTTGAATAAAAGATAAAGCAACCGCTAGACATAACAATTCAGTTTTATTTCCACAGAACATACTAATGAAAGTAAGTCTAGAAATTTTACATGCTGTGTCTGGCTTTAATCATGAGCAAGCTGCATTTTATGAGCTATTAAAGGATTTTGCAGACTACCCTTTTACAAGTAAGGGTTTTGAGAGCAGCCCTTCATCCTGCACCCCACCTGTCCCTCAGTAGCCAGGATGTTCAGGGGATGGACTCAGGCACCAGGAGGTACAGACAAGTGGGCATGAAGATGCATCTGCAGTCTCACACAAATTCCTCTAGGTTATGCTTAAAATTCAGGCTAAACACAAAAATACACTTTCTCTTTTAATGCTTTAGGCTGGAAATATGCTGCTCTGGCATGCCACTTGCTAGCTAGGCATTCAGAGGATGGTAGAAAAATGAAGAAGAGGGGATTTTTAGAAATCTAGCACCTTCACCACCGATGAAAAAATCCCTCCGGGAGCTGGCAAAGTGTCAGAAACAAGAAATCAAGCATCCCTCTCTGTTAATATTATCGTTCCAAACAGAAGAAGACACACAAAAGTGTCTTCAAGTGGCATGAAATTTCTCTTAGTGAGTTGCTTTCCTCCAGCTTGTGAGATGCAAAAAAACAGAGCCATACATGTTGCTGTTATGCCAGTGGCAAGATACTATATAGAAAGAATCACCTGTAAATTAACAAAGATTAAAAAAAAAAAAAAAAAAAGAAGAAGAATGAGTGATGATGTGATTATGATCTTAGAAGCAGAACTTTCCAACCTCATTTGGTGTGCAAAGCACTGTGAATATTACTTTTTCCCCCTTGGCTTTATCTCTTATCGCTTCTGAAGATGGAAATTGTATTTTCACCCTCACTTTACAATGACTTTGGAGTAATTGGTTAGCAAAATACATAAAGCTAAGGTGGAGAAAGATTTATTGCAGCAGTTTTAGTTGTATCCATACAGGGTGCCATCTAGGGGAGCTCAGCAAAACCTCATCCAAAGCTGATAACCTCATCTGTCCTTAGAAATCCAACGGGAAAATTCTTCATCTGTAGGATAATGCTCCAGGCTCTTGCTACAGCTACTGAGCACACTGCTTGGAGTACATAGGGTGACATTAAAATTATAGGAAAATAAATTGTCGAGAGATTATGACAGGATACAAATGAACGAGGTCCATAAAATCAACAATCCCTTGTTCAGCTTGTGAGAAAAATTATGAGCTTTAAAATCCTAACCTGTAAATGTAGTGATTAAATCAAGTAAGAAAATTACTCTTTTTTTTTCTCTGATAGGACAGAAAGGAAATCTTTAACTCTTACAAACATATAAGGAAATTAGCAAATTTTTGTTTCATTTTGTTGGCCTGGTTTGATCTCCTGTTCTAACTTTATATATTTTTAATCAATATATATTTGGAGTAATACGATCAAGTCCATAATTGCACTTCTGCCTAGCATTTCCTTTACTTAGCATTGATTGAGTCAGCTTAGAGAAGTCTGTTTTTTCTCCTATCTTTTTGGAAATTGTGATAGGCAAACAAATAAATTCCGAAGGTCTCAAGGCAGCTAATTATGCTGAGCTACTTTGATGACGCTTGAATTTCTACTATTATTTAATTTCCCAGGATAAACTTGCTAAAGAAAATGTGCTTTATTTTTATTCTTTTAGAAAGACTCCTACAATTCTTGTAAGAAGCACTCAGAATGGCTTGTGCATTCTGGACCAGCTCTTCAGGCACGGAGCCATATGCAGACCAGGTTCCTTTCTCCTGCAGGAAGCAGCATCTGTTCCTTACACCATCCCTATCTTGCATGTCATCCCTTTTTGGCCTAACATGGTCAAAAAACTGTATGTTACACATACCAGTCTCATAAGGCACTGCTTAAAAAGGTCTATTTGAGCCTAACAGCCTTGCTGTATCTCCTCTACCATGTACCTTTCCTAAATCCTTTGGATTAGGAACAGTCCTCAAACTCTATTCAGCTCCCAAGTCACAGTTCAGTATAGGGCTTGGCTCCTTGGTGCTGTTAAAGACAAATATCTGGAAGACTTCATTCTCCCTATGTCTCTGACATCATCATTGCATCATGATATGATACTCCTTTCCTGAGAAGAGCTGTGATACACGGTGCTGTGTTAAATTGCACAATGATAGAAGCTGTTCTCATTTTCTCTTGAGCTGCAGTGTTTTTTCTCTACAATATTGACTTAACAATTTATACATTTTTGATATTTACAAGTACCAATGGAAGTAAAAACTGTTAGCAAACATATGAGTGTCATTCTGTGATTCTGTCATCCCTCTCATAAATTCCTAGCACCCCTTTTAGCAGCAATCTCCACTCACATAACTTCAACATGAAGAGAACAGTAAGTTCCTTTATTTTTTGTAAGCATGATTGACAGAAGGGGCAATAAAAATCAATTATAATTATGGCTAACACACTAAAAAAACTGACTTGAGCTGTGGTACTTGGAAGCAAATTAATTGGTAGGAATTGTATAAATTGTTAATAAGTATGTAGTCTTTAACATTTTTCACATTACTAAACTGGAAAACTCAAAGAGTTAATGGTACCAGTGGGCAAAATTCCTCCTACTTTCATCCCCTTCCACGTCAGTGTCAGTATCCATTGATTTCTGTAGGTCTCAGGCAATGGGACATAACACATGCTTCAGTTTTGTCCATACCTAAGTACACAAAATACTTAAGTGGGTGTATATATTTCTGAAGCCAGGAAATGGTAAAGGATCTTACTTTTATTTCACACTGTGAAATAAATGGTGGGTGAAATTGAGATTTATTTTTTCCTTAGTAGCCAGTCTTCTAATGCAAGCTCTCCTTCCTCCCATTTCCTGCTTTTAAAAGAGACAGGTACTGTTATTTAGCAAGTGGCTTTGTCTGCTCTACTTCATGGTAAAATGACAAATGTAGAAGAATAGTAAAAAAAGCCAAAAATTGCAATGATAACACAGCCATTTTTTCCCTTTTTAACAAGGGAACAAGTATGAATAAATCATCCATAAAAGCATATGATTATCTTTTACAGTATCTACTCTATAAGAAGCATAAAAGCATAATAAGCTTCAGAAAGATAAAAATTAGTTTTGCAGTGCTTTTTATTTTGTTGTTCAAGGTATACTATACTTTATGGGACAGAATTAATACCTAATGAATGTATAAAATAAAGAAGGGAAGCTTAATTCTTCACATTGGATATAACTGACAACATTATTTAATTTTGTGTTTTGTTTTCCTTAGAAGTATTCAAGCTTTGACATGCCTATGTACAATTGCAGGACAATTCTCATTCACCTAGCACTAAATTGCAGTAAATCAGAGTTTTAAACTGAATAATCTGTCATGGGAGAATACTGCATGTGGTTATGCCCTTGTCTCCTCAAAGTGTTCTCTGTTAAAATGCCAAGATGGGAAATTGTATTAGCCAAACACCTTTCTGCCAGTAGCTGCTTTGAGAGGAAATCAAGTGATGCAAAGAACCTGAACTGGGGCAAATCCCTTCCTGAGTGAGGGCCTGGTACACAGACATCTCTGTCCCTTTCTAATTAGCTCCAGCAGTCACTGTGCACATGATTCAATTAGCACTTTGTAATTGTAATTTCAGTCTAACCCTATTTTTGATTTTATAGAATGCCTCAAGCCAGCTAAAGTTCTTTTCCTGCTGTCAGAAGGGAGTTACTAGCAGGGAGCTGGAACAGCCCTAGCAGACCTCCCCTGGCAGACCCTGTGCCTGCTATGTGAAACTGTACATTTCACCCTTCAGCTAGATCTAATTTAGAAATCTTTGAGCTCTTAATGATTTCCTATAGTTTGGCCTAATTGAATCTAAGTGCTTTTGCACTAAAACTAGAATGCCCAGCTGGGCTGAAGCTGAAAACCCGTGACACTGAAACACAGTCCCAGAAACACAGAAACCCTCCTCTTTGTTGGCAATTGCCATCCACTGCAGCAAAACCACAGCCATCTTCCATTTAGACCCAGTGCATAGATTGCAAAAATAGTTTGGTTAAGACCAGACTTTCTGCAGAGCTGGATTACCACCAACATGTGCAGCAGCTGCTCTGTGCAGTGATGCTGCTGCAGCCAGAGGGACACTACTGCAGGAGCTGCTCTGAGCAAAGTGTCCCCCTGGGAGGGAAAGGGACTCTGTTCCTGCTGGCAGATGTGGCACCCAGGTCAGCATCACGGTGGGGAGCTGGGTTCTGGAGCTCTCCCTTCTCTGTCTGACTGGAGATGCTTTGTGACTGACCAGCACCCCAGAATTTCTACCTCCAGCAGGTGCTGGGAGCAGGGGCAGACACGATGGCAGGCTCAGATGGAGCTGCCTGGGCTCCTCTCTCTGTGTCTTCCACCAGGGTTTGCTGTTGCCTTTTCTCCAAATCTATTAAAGCCACCAGTGAAATCTCATTAGTTTCTCTATGAAATTCTCTTCTTGAAGGCTTCTACAGCAGAGGATCATACACCGTGCAGGGTTGATCCATTAGCAGTGTTTTGTTTGGGCTTTTTCCCCCCCAGATTCTGCTGTTCTCTTTAATGTTCAGGCAGGAATAAGAAATATTTGCACCATGTCTAATCCAAAATCTCTTCTAAGAACACCACACCACAAGTGCATAGTACCGAATTTCTTACTGATCTATTAATAAACACAAAATATTAATAAATAACTTTAAAGCACAAATACGGAATATGAACTCATAATCTTATCTTCAAGCAAAGAATTATTCAAATGATGGTATGAATAGTATCTAATAATTGTCTAGCTACTAAAATCATATCCCTACAAAACTAGACAGACTTGTTTTTCTAAATGTGTCCAGGAGGCTGGAAGAACTTAGCCAATTGCTATCATATATTCAAACTAAATCAGTCTTTTAGGCCCTAATATTTATATTTCACGATTTCTGGCCTACTAGATTATAGTTCCAAAGTAAATATCATTGCAGTATAGCCAATTATTTACAAAAGATGAGCTAAGGAAAGCAATTGCATCATTTCTGTTTTCACTGAGGTGAAAAACACAATCATCTTACTTAATTCTATGTTCCATTAGCAGGAAATTTTCCACTGAAGTCAGCACAGCTCATGGTTTCACAGGAAAATATTGTATTCTGCAGCAACACCCCACCTTGCTATGAGTAAAGTCAGTGGAAGGCACGCTTCTGGAGGTGCTGGCAGTAAAATGAGATCTTCAGTGGTGTGTCCTAATGTGCTACACTGGCAGGAAAAGAAACATCAATTTCATAGAATCATAGGCGTTCATCTCAAAGAACAGGTTTGCTTCTGGTTAAGAAATACATGGGAGTGGGTCTGAGATTTAAGGAACTTCAAAAACCTGCACTGCAGCATGGAAAGAATGTTAGACCTTATGAATTTTAATAATCCCCACAAGGACAAATCACCTGATTCATTCAATTACTTCAGTGTTTCAGTTAATGTCAAGATGCATGTAATATAGCACCTTAAATTGCTGATTTTGAAGTTTATTTCTGTTTTTAACAAAACTCCCTTTGTTTTCCCCAGAAATGTCACAGAAACAAATGAAATATTTTCTTCTAAATGAAAAGATGTTTCATTTGACCAGACAGAAGTTGTTTTTCTTTTTTTCAGCTTTTAATTTGGCAGGAAGCAGGAGAATCCCCAGTTTTATCCATATTTATTTGTTTTTGACTGTGGTTTGTTTGAATTTTCCTTCTTTGAACTCTTTTGCAGGTGACCTTCTGAAATGTATTATAAGTCAAATTTGACAGCATATAGTCCCAAAATAACTTCTTCAGTCCTCATGGGATAGTGTGTAGGACTATCCTCTCCTTGTTTTCACATACAAAAGCCTTTGGACCTCTCCCTAGAGACGTTCACAGTGTGCAGTTAAAGAGGGTTAGTGCACAGATCTCACCAATTTACCTTCATATTTCAAACAGAACAATATTGTCTCTGGATTTTAGCCAGGGAAATAATTGAACTTCTCAGAGCAGACAATTTTTTGTCTTTGGCACAGTTGATACTCCCTAAAGAAATAAATAGATCAGCCTATGAGCTATTGACTTGGAAAAAAGAATTCATTTTACACAGAAGTGTGTTGCAATAAGGTTACTTTTAATGAGCTTAATCACAATTTTTTTCCAATTCTAAGTTTATGCAAAAAATACTCATCTGGGCAGATATATAATATCAAACATGTGTATGTTTGGTATTATACATATTTTCATAAATAATTGGCAGAACAACCTACCAATTGTTCATAGTTTGTTGCTGATATTCCCACATCTTTAAAAATTTTATTACTTTAAGAAATTTTTAGATTTAAAGATTATTTAGATTTAAAAGATTTTTATAAAATTGGTCACTGCAAGTAATCAAGATTTGTTCTCCAGTTTGAGGTGTCACTTGTTTATAAAGTTTCAAGCTTCATAAATTTTGAATTCATGACAACTCATGAGCTGAATACCAAGATTAAAACAGTAACAACGACAGTCACTTTCAGGATTCAGCATAGTTAGCATAGTTTATACACAATTTTATTCTCCCCATGATTGCTTATTGCCAGGCAGCCCTTTACCAACTGACCCTGCAGTAGAGCACTCGGGTGACAGTCACACTAGGCTGGACATCGAGTCCACATGTGGGCTGTTCACACTAAACACATCTTGGAAATGTGTTGTTAAACTTAAAAAATGTTTCAGGTCAGGGTTTTAGCCTGTCCAGATGCCCAGAGAATTTGCAGGCACAGCTCAGGGGTCAGCACGGGCCATTGGCAGTTCAGATGCACTGTGTGCAATAACCATGCTGCTGTCAGTGTCTGCGAGCCCAAAAGGTGCAGGTTTCTGGGGTCAGCTGGCCCCTGCCAGAGAACAATCCTCTGCATATTTAATTTACCAGCATTGCTGAAGCTTTAGGGGCAGCGGTACAGCTAAACTAATTTTCATGTCAATCAACAGTGGATGAACAATTTTTGCAAAGATGAAAGAATGAGCCTGATCTTTACAACTCAGTTCACTTCACACTTGTATTAATTTCCTCTTTCTTAAGTAATGGTTTACTGCTTTTAAAAGATCCTTGGCAGAATAAAAGCAGGTAAAAAGATCAGTGCACGTTATAGAATTTTTTCTTTGAGATCCATAATAGCTGTATCTTTGCACTGCTGCTGATTCTCATTTTTCAGATGCTGTCTCTCTGTTGCAGCACAACCCCAAAAGACACAGCCACCACATAAATGATGCATAGACCAGGCAGTGATACAGTACAGTGAGGGAAATCAAATGTTAAGGCAAGGAGGAGCTGGGACAGGGAAAAGGAGGGAAGCAGGAAATACATGAAAAGCATGGCATACAACATAGCAGAAATCAGCTACTTTGAAGTATTAGATATGACAGGAATCACAAGAAATGAGTTCTGCATCATCTGCCAATTTTAAAATGTGTCCTATGGGGCTTCAGCTGGAGTACTGAATCAGCATCATACTGCAGTCAACCACACTCTTTCCTACAAAAACTTCTCTCCACATTCCCCTTGAGGGAAAAGCCCAGAGAGCTGACAGAATAAAAGCTTCATGGCATCTTGGGGAACTTGCAGGCCAGGGCAAAAGGATCAACCTGACCATGGTGCCTCATGAAGCAGCTGTTGCTGACAGTAGAAGTCATGGGGTTGGGTGGTGGAACAACTGAGAAGTAAATCTCAGCAAATTTTATTGACCATCCCTTTTTTCCAGACCTCTCACTGTTTTTCCCTCCTAAGCAGAGACTGCTTTAGCCCATGGCCTCTCAGCAATACCCAGTGGAAAGTCAGGCACCTGAAACAGTCATGCTGTTCTTCCAAATGTATAAGCAGTCTAGTGTTGGCATCAGGAGCATGATTCATCAGACCAAGGCTGGACATATATATCTGAATTAGCTGTCTAGACTCCATTTATCATATAATGAAAAGGCTGTTTCTACAAAGTGACACACCTCATGCTAAAGTTGCTTTCTGAAAGGAATGGTACACCAGAAAGTGCTTGTTTCCCTCTATTGATAGCAAAGGGAGTTCAGATGTGCTTCAGACAGGGTCACAAGACTGCAGACACATAAAGTTAATGAGGTGAAGCTCAGTCATTGTTGCTATATATAAGGAATAAAATAATCCAGAAATTAGACTATCACAGTCCAAGATGCCTTGTAAGCTGAAATAATACAATCAAAGTTTCATTTAAAAAAGCATTCCATTTCCCACAACATGTTTCAGTTTCTATTTAATGTAGAAAACACTGTTGAATAAAATTTATTTGTAGTATTGTTCTTGAGTGTCCACTTGACCAATCAGGATGTACCACAACTGGAACATGAGATGTTACATAGACTTTAGGCACAGGATTACTTAAAATTTGTCTATTGCTAGAAGTAGGTGTCAACTTGCTCGTTTCTAGGAATCAACTACGCCTCCTTGCCAAGAAGAAACCTGGTAGTACCTGTAGCCTTTTGCTTCCTCTCAGCTTTTTGGGAACAGCCTTTCCTAGCTCCAGCCTGAGGCAAGAAGCAGTCATGAGCAGTGGTGTTCTGGGAGACTCACACCCTCATGTTTTTTCTTCACCACATTAAAAGTGTAAGCATGGCCATATGTGTAACTTCTGAGTTTCTCAGAGCAGAACAAATTTACAGCGACATCTAAGGAAGGCCTTCAGAACAAAGCCTTGTTTCTGCACTTATCCATGGGTACAAATCACAGGATTTAACAGGGATGTAGAAATACCCACTTGGATTACCCCAGTGGTCCCTGCAAACATTATTCTGACTTCAGCAGTGGCAGCATGATATATTCTGTGGGGCAAGTATGTGAATGTCACATAAAAGGGGGGTTTCCTTGAACCACCTGTGTCTGTTTGGTCTGGGGGTGCCCCAGGAAAGCTGAGACCCTCGTGCCTGCCCAGTGTGCCAGTGTCCCATTAAGGAGACTCCACTGATCAGTGTGCTCTATTGGAGGGCAGTGCAGCTGACTTGCTCAGGAACATGTGCTGACAATCTACCTGAGCTGATTACTTTATAAAAATTTAGGAATAGGAACCTCTTCCTGGATCTCCCCACTTTTATCAAGTATGACTGCTAGCACCCTTGAAGGACACATGCTAAATAGTTTATGAAATAACACACTTTATCAATAAACAGTCTCAGTTCAGAAGATTGCAGCTGATAGCAAAAACCAAATTTAAAGCAATAGACAGAGAAGCTGTAATCACAATGAAAGCTATTTTGAGATAATCATTCAGCACACATAGAGTGTTTCTTCTTATCCAATAGGTGTTTCTGTGGAGGAGAAGACATGCTCAGCCTTGTCAGCTGATCTCAAAAGTTATGATAGAGTCTTTCATAACATCTTCCCATTCTTAGCTTTCACACTACTTCTTTAAATTTTGGGTGGACCTTCAGTGACTCCAGTCATACATTTGTTACTGATTGGTGTAAAATTCTCTCGCTTTGCTCTTCAATCCCAGAATCACAGAATAATATCTGGGTTGGAAGTGACCCAGACAGATCATCAAGGCCAGCTTTCACACATACAGGGCTCAAACCCATGGCCTTGGTGGTGGTATTAGCACCATGCTCTATGGTCAGGAAAATATTCAGCACATACCCAGTGAAGGGTGATCATACCTTGGAGGCAGGCACACCTGGGAGGTGTGTGTTAATATTACAATTAGGTTATAATGAACCCAGTCCATCCAAAGAGAGTGATTTTGCCACAGTTACTGGTTCAGAGCAATCCATCTGCTCCTGTCTCCCCTGGCTGGCAGGCGCTGTGCTCTTCATTGGCTACATGATACCATCAAGTCCCTCCCTGCAAGGATTACAAAAGAGCCTGGCTGAGATGTCTCCACTATGCTCTACCTTCCATTTCATCCCTCTCAACACGTGCTTAAAGTTGCAGGTTGAATGTGTGGGGAGTCACTGTGGAATGGGTTTCATGCATGCCAACCACATTCCATCCAGGAAGCAGCAATTGCATTTCACCCTATAACTTCTGTTCTGTTACAGCTTTCATTAGAATTTAAATACAACTTCCCAGTTTTCTCTAATTTCAGCCCAGTTATCTTCCTACAGTGAGTTTGCCATTTTCCACAGTCAATTCCCTCTCGTACATTCTCAGAATCCAGTAATTTAATTCATAAGTTGAAATTTGCAATAGTGTGACCTCCTTACCTTTTCTACCTAGTCATGTGGGGATTCTATTGGAGTTCTTCTTTCCTTTTTGAACTGAGGCAGTTTACCATGGCTCGTAATACAATATTTGCAACAATATCAATACAATAATAACACTACTGCATGAGTACCGGCATACTGATATGGTATTTAAAGCATCACAATTGTCTGGATATATTTCCCTTTTCCTGACCTCCAGCCATTCATTGCAACCTTGAACACAGAGCATCTGACTCAGCTGCTCTCTTTCTGCACCACTAGAAACTGCCTGTCTGCTGATGGCCTTTTCTCTCTATTTCCTTAGACACCTGTCAGCACCCACAGCCCTCCTTCCAACGTAGCATCCTTTGGCTTATACTTAGACTTTGAAGAGTAAAATGTTCTTAGCCTGACAGGTATCAGGAAGCCATGTTCCTCAACAAACAGCATCCTCATTGCATTTTCAAGGATTCGTGTTGCTTTGCTTTGCTTGCTGGCCCTGATACATCTTCTGTTTGGTTTAACTCTGTGTGAGCTAAAATAACACCTTGTCAGTTAAGCTATTAAAAACATTACACACAATTGTCTTGGTTTTTATAGGCTGCAGATTTAATGATGTTCTACATCATGTAACTCAGGTCTTGGATACTAAAGGATCTTGCTTACTGTGAGGATCTAAGCTTTCAGTGCAAAAAGGGGAAATATCTACCCTTCCCTATTGTAGAAAAAAAAAAACAAACCTTGAAAATATTGCAGCAACAATAAAAAAATTCTGGAATCAATGTAATATAAAAGGTGGGTCCATGATTTTTATGATTATACATGACTTTGGTGAGGGCAGAGAGAAGGGACAGTCATTCATTATTTCTGAATGTTTGCAGGGGCAATACTGATGGTGGAAATTTAATCTTTGGGAATGCTTTGCCACCAAAGAATTTAGAGCAGTAACAATAGCATTCTCTGCCAAGTTTGTGTGACTATGAGTGGTCCTAGGGTCTCATTCTCTCTGCAGATTCGGACCTTGATCTTGAAAGCTGCCCCTGAAAAGTGCTGCAGTGATATGCAGTAGTGGTATGCACAGGCAAGAAGCCCTGACTGTGCAGGATGACAGATCTTGGAGCTAAGAAAACTGAGTTCAAAAATTCAGAGACATTTAGTTTATCTATATGAAATTTGCCTTTACAGAAACTGCAGTAAGTTCAAATCCTGTGCTACTAAAAAAGGAGATTACATAATACAAAATTCCTGTTCATTAATTGTCCTTTACTCCAAAAGTCAAAGGATGCACCTCCTCCCACACTCCATCCTGGCGACGTGCAAACGCCGGCATGAAAAAGAGAGGGATTTTAATGGAAAATCTGAAAGGCTGATACCTTCCTTTCGATTCCATTGGGTGGAGCTCTCAGACAAGAAGAAATGAATGGAAACAACAGCCCGACAGAGGCACCCTTAGGAATTATTAGTACTGTACTATGCGGGTATTTTTCCCTACCAAGAGCTCTCTTTTCTTGATGGAATTAATTTTTATCCAACTAGGATTCTTATTACATGCTTTCAAAAGTGCTATTACTCAGCAACCTGCCTCTACAGCTACGTTTTCTTTAGCTTAAGACATTACTGAAATCAAGCTGCAAACTTTGATCTGTAGCTGCATCTGTAGGTTACATCATTGGTCTCAACATAAATAATCAGAATGACAAAGAAACAGTTATGGAGCAGATAAAGAATTTAAGAGAAATTTATAAAAATCAGAACATTCTAGCAAGTTATTGATCATTAATGATAGAAGTTCACGGACCTTCATGGTGCAGGATTCAGCTGAAAATGTTGTCATGCAAATGCAAGGGCATAAATTGAACAAAAATGGCAAAGTGTTTGCTGTGTGATTTTCTGCCACTTTCCCATTCTAGTTTCTACTCTTCTTTTGATCTAATACTTAACATATACATTCTTGCAAAATTTTGGAGAAGCTCTCCCAATTCCTACACAAGGGGAAGGATGAAAATAATCCCGTGTAAAGCACTGTATGAGCAAAGGACAGAATGCTGGATGCATATTTTCAAGACTATTGGCTCTTATACCACTTGCTTGATATGTGCAGTAACTTAAAAACGTCAATACTTTTGCCAAATAAGTTCCTGCTTTTGACAAAATTGGAAAAATGTAAACAATATTATAAAGAATATGATCTGACTTAACAGAAATTAGCAGAGATTGTCCAGAGATATACGGAAGGAAAGAGTCTGAGCTGTTTCCTATTAGATTCTACACCTTAGTTAAGAGAAATGATTAACTTAATCAATTTAACTGTGATCAAATCTTGCTAGTTTTATATTTTATGAAGGCAAACAGAACACATTTGTAACCAACACTTTCAGTAAAGCTTAGCCTATCTCCTAAATTTATCCTTGATATGAAAATATGATCATTTAATGACTTCTGAGGTATGATGCTGAAAGGTGGTTTGTATTTTGTGTTTGAATATCATGTCTGGCTCCAGATTTTGCAGCAAAATATTCTGTGGACACTTGAACAGCCTGCAAGTCTGTTCCATTTTCAGACTTTTTAAAACGTGTACTCTATTGTACCAAAACCACCTCTTAGCACATTGTGCTAAAATAAAAAAATATACAATGCCCATGAGACATGAGAACTAGCAACCTCGCTTCTGTGTTGAAATCAGTTGGCCTCAATATTTGGCAGGCTTTTCTTTTACACATTACTCTAGATTTTCTTCACTAATGTAAAAAGAAATCTTCTCCTAGTATTGCAGTCTGCTGCAAGGTAGGAAGGGTGTCTTTCCCCAACACTGAAGCTTTCTCCCTCACTTCCATTGAAGTGCTCTGCACAATTTCTCAGAGGAATGTTTTGTAACATGGAATATCTTTTAAGCTTTTAATGTTTCCCATGGGCACCTGCCACTGACATTAGAAAGGGGTCACAGATCAGATCTGGTCTTTCCTTCTTGGCACAGCTCGACATGGAGCAGGATTGTTTTGGTCATACTGGGCAAAGAACACTGCTTCTGGTGCCTTGTAGCTTCCACAACTTGTTTCAAATGCAGAAGGCACAAAAAGCCAAAACATGAGCAGCACATCTAATTTTTAATTTTAATTTAATTTTAGTTTTCCCTTGCCTGCCTTCAGGATGGCTTTAATGACTACAGCAGGGTAGGCAGTGGGTAGGCAGTTTTCAAGCTCTTGTCTCTGAATCTGTTCCTCTTTCTGATGACAGTACCTATCTGCTTTGATTGCTCCATTCTTGGCCATATATGGCTACTCATAGCCTCTACCATACTTATCCTGAGACTCTTACCTCTAATGGAGGCAGTTATTATTATTATCCCTATTTTATGTCTTCAGGCTACTTGATTTTTTTAGCATTTTCCATGTGTCCTGCATTAAACCAGGACACCATGGAGCCTAGGGCAGAGTAGGAAACTGAACCCAATTCTGCTGCATTCCAGCTCTGCTTGTTGAACTGCACTTCAAGATAAGGTGACGTTACACAAAGAGATGAGTGTAGGTCTGACTTAAAGTTTAAGTGTAGGAATGTAGGTTATGGCAGTCTTCCCCACTTGCCTAGATTCCAGAGAAAAGTAAGCAGGAGAAGGGCCAAGATGAAGCAGAACTGAAGCATTTTGGTGCCCCACAGTAAGCCTCTGATAAAGTCCTCTAGGCAGAGAGCACAGCTGGTAAGATTCATCTGGCTAGGCGTGGCAGATCCAACATGCCCACTTTCCCAGTGTAAACCAAAATGCTCTTTCCAAATCTGAAATTTTTCCACCAAGAGCCTGTTTTTAGGAGATGAATATTTTTCCTTGGAGATTTTTTCTCAGCAATCCACTAAATGTCCCTTTAATTCCCCTCCTGCTTTCCAGTGTCCATGTCCTTGAAGAAGTGAGAATGTTCGCTTTTCCATGATTCAGTATTACCCTAAAGTACAGCACGGTTAAAAGACAGACAGGCAAACTTAACTACCAAGATTTCCATAAAGTTCAATTAAAAGAGCCAAGCTATTGTGACTAGCTCTGTCAAAATCTGGGTGATGAGTTCTGCTGTGCAGCAAGCCGTGCTCCTTTCTCAAAACGCTGGTGAGGAAAGGCAGGATGTAACTTCTCAGGAGGCTGCAGGCACACCAACCTCCTGGATGGAGCTCCTCAGCTTGCATCTGACCCATGCAGCCAAAGCTGAGCGGCCCCTTTGAAAAGCAGAGTCTGACAAGACAGCCAGTGCACATGCTCTGGGCTCAGAAGGGAGAGAGTGTGATCGAGACAGGAAAACAGCATTACACAGCCAAAATCCTCACCTGGTACTGATCATGCTGCACCGTTATCTTTCTTTTCTTCACCCGATAACCAGGCATGGTGCTTTGAAGCGAGCATAAATCCACTTTTCTTGACTTTTATTGCCTATCTTTTTGGAAAAGTGCTCAGTGCTTGCACTGTGTATCCCAATATGGTTTCTTTTTGAATATGTTTCAGAAAACACACCCCTACTGCAGCACAGTGCAGCCTGTAGCAATGAAGAGGAAAAATAATAAAATCCTTAAAGACAGATCTGGCATTCTGAACACTATACTTGGGTCAAACTTAAATCTAAAAGGCTTCTTTTAACCACCCAAAAATATTGTCTCCCAGTCTTATGATAGATTATTGGAAAGTTAGAAATTTCTGCTAGTGTGAATAAGTTGAATTAGCTGAACTCACTGACTTCTTAAACCAAATTTTTATTTCCCCTGAATAAATTCAGTCTCCTATTTAGCAGCAGTCTCCTCCTCCTCCTCCTCCTAAACTTCATGAAAGCCCAGTGGCTGGGCATCTGCTAGTAAACACAGGTGCTTTGAGAGGCTCCTGAGATGTCGTGATAAACAAAGCTTCCCAGCCCATTTACATGTTTCACTTAGGACTGATCTGTTCAAAACCTGGTAATCCTGCACATTTGTTTAAACAAGTGGTTCTGTCATGACCAGCCCTGACCTACTTTTCCCAGTGCCTTATTTCGGCTTTCCACTGACTATACTCCAAACACAGGCTGCCTTCTGCTGTCCCTTAGAAAAAATGCTCAGAGCAATGTGGGCCTTGATGAGGGGACACCAATGCCACTCTGCTACACAGGGAAGAAAGTACAACATATTGCCAGCACCCATCAAACCAGAGGCATTAACCTGCTCCACAAGCAAGCCTGGGGTTCCTTTCTCTTAGCTGGCCAGTTTGACTTATGGCACGAAAACAGGAGCAAGTTGAACATAAACATGCAACTCCTGCAAAAAGAAAAATCTATAGAAGAAAATACAAATGCCATTAAAGAATAACAGCATTTAACAGTGACCACGTCTAACCTCTCTTCACTAATATCAAGAGACAGATAGAAGAAAAAAACAGTTCACTCCCTGCAGAATACATTGTTTCTCATCTTTCAAACAGACCCAGGATAGAGCTTTTTCTAGGCATATTGATCTCCTTCACACTGCACATGGACTATCATCTTTTTTCAGGACATGCTCTTTAAATGACAGCTTGATTGTTGAAGCCAATCTCCATCACAGCAAAACTGTGCATCTAGTGGTTGTGTGAGTGGAGCTATTAGTCCTAAAATACAGTTCTGTGGCTACTGGCTAGAGAAAATGATTTAAAGTTGAAAGGATTCTGTTGAAAGGATTCTGTTTTGATGTCCAATATCTAAATCTTTAACTCATTAGGGATTCTTTAAAGGTGTATAAAAAAAAAAAACCAAACAAAAGAAAGCTTCTCCACCAGCTCTTCCACTGAACTCAGGATGATGTTGGGCAACTTCTAAATGTTTTGTAAATAGTTCACCTTGGGTTTGGTTTTCAGTAGAGATTTTTCATTCCAAATGTATGATATAAAAAGACAGATTTTATTTAAGTGCAAATAAAAAGTCTATAACCCAAGTTGTTTGTAAAAATGTTCTTCTAGCAGTGTGCAGGATGAGGGGAAGGGAAGGGAAGGGAAGGGAAGGGAAGGGAAGGGAAGGGATTAATTGGTATACTTCTGTCTCCCTGCACTAAGTGAAAAAAGACGAAGTTGGCATATTTAAAGAGTCAAAGAAACAACAACAAAATTATAGACTTCTCCACCATTGTACCAAATGCAAAGGAGAAGGCATTAAAATTTCATCAGATTTCTCTTTTGAAATCTGATGGAAACATAGCTGAGCCATATTAGCTACCTGTTAGGATGAACATGTGCCCAACATAAGCTCTCTTCTGCTCTCTGATGCAAAAGACATGTATCAAAAGTGCTTGTAGGCAATTAGGGCAGAGATAATACCTTTGGACCTCCTTTTTCTTAACTTGCTTGCTGAGTTTATTCTAGGTTTTCAAATTCCTGTTGATAAAATTGAAGAACACAAGTGCAGCTGGCGTTTGTGCAAGTGGCAATTTTAGGAGTACCTTCATTCTCTAAACAGCTTGACTTTTCTCGTCAGGGAAGTGTATCTGTCAAATCACATGTTCCTCTCCCTAAGACCCAGTAACAGCTGGCTGATATCTTAAAAAGGATGATATCCAAAAACATGCAGTATTTCACAGTTACATTCACAACAATACAGCAATGCATCACATCCACTTTCTACTCCTCTTGGACAAAAGACTTAAGTAAATCACCCAAACCTGGATAGCAAAGCAGTGCCACAGGCAGGAGTATGGCTGAGCTTTCCCAAGTCTCAACCCCACTGTAAAACCACAGGGACACATAATTTGCTCTTGTGGTCTCTTAGAAACCCCCAGTCACCGTAGCAGACAATGATATCAAAATTAAATCCAGCTGGCATCAAACACAGCCTCAGCTAGATACAGGATGAAATTCAACCTGGGGAATACAGCGAATATGGTCCCTGTGGCCAGGCCATGCCAGTTCCTGCATCACCACACAAACCATCTTCCCTCTTCTTCTGGGATGGGATGTCAGGTTTGGATGGGGAGCAGCACAAGGACAGGTCCTGTCACAATAGAGCGTGACACGAATCACAGAGACACAGCAAACTTCAGACCGGGAAAAGGTGAAGAAAAAGAAACTTTATTTTGATTCATGTATTATATAGAGTTTTGGGAATAGCCGTGGATTGGAGAAAGAGGTCACCACCTCTCCAACCACACTGGTCAATGAAAAGGTCCATCAAACCTTTCTCCTCCCAGGAGAAAGAATCAAAAACAAAAGGACAGTTAGAAAAACATCTGTGTGTTTACAGAAAAACCTCGTGAGAAACTTTATCACACAAATTAAAACATCAGAAGGCTAAAACTCGGAGCGACAAGGTCCAGCAGTGTGTGAGGTAATACCACAAACACTACCCCAAATGTAATTGCCTGTGCCATAAGCCAGATGCCCTGAGAGAGGCCCAGGGGGCCTCTAGGTAAACCCAAAGGCAAACAGATCTGTCCATCCTCTGCTGTTATCTTCCCTGAAAACATAGGAGGGCTTGTAGCTTCAAGAGAGTCTGGGAATGTAGACCTACCTGCTTTTCTGCCCCAATTTGAAGCTTTGATTCACTAAAGATTCCATTCTTACAGCCTTGAGTAATTTTAGTTACTTTTTCTTGCCTTTCTTTTCCCAAACACTCTACCCTGGTAAGTGGAACTCCTGTACCCCAGGAGGGTATTACTGACATGATGCAGCCTGACAATATGTAACTCCTGCCTCCATCCTGCATTTCTACTCTCAAGTATTCTATAAAGAACATTTTTTTTTCAAACCTGCATCGAGGCTTTTTCTTCTGCCCATAAATGACCATTATTTTATACCTCTTGTCATGGTTTGAGGCTTACCCAGAAATGGTAAGAAGCTGGGCGGCTCAGTGAGATCCCAAGTGAAGAAATTCAGGAGGAAGAAGGAGGAGCTTCCTCTTTTCCAGGCAGGGAGCACAGAGGTGAGAGCTCTGGGGCCAGGCCTGGGAGGGGGCTCGGCCCCTTCCCCAGGCCCGGCCCAGCCGGCAGCTGCGGGATGGTTCCCCCACCCCCCCCCATTTCATCGGAGGCGGCGGCAGGCCGGCTTTGTTGAGGCTTTTCCCCCTCCCCCCCCC
>VWZP01005834.1:673270-714446 GCA_013396995.1 Dicaeum eximium
AAAAGGCGAGCGAAGGACGTAGCCGAAAGAGCCCGGAGGACAACTGCGATCAAGAAACCAACCTGAGCTTGACCTTCAGAGACCAGGGTGACCCGGTGAGTCTCCGCTCTCCGCGGCTCGGGGGATGCGCGGGTGCGGCGGGGCTGCTTCTCTCCCTCCCGCTCCGCTCCGCTCCCCTCCCCTCACATACACACAAACACACACACTCGCACACGCACGCACACGGATGTGGCACAGGCGCTCCATACACACGCCGCGTACACACACCCGTGGATGTGCGTGCCTGAGCGCCTGCTGCACGCAGGCACGCGTGTCCCTTGGGGACAAGTAGGACCCGTCCTGCTGGTCGGGATAAATTGTGCCTGCCCCCGTCCCCGTGTCCCCCCGCTTTAAATTTTTCGAGGTGACGAGGCGCAAAAGGCAGCGCGCCCGCGGGAGCGGCCGGCGCGGGTGCGGGTGCCGGAGGGCGGCCGCCGCGCTGCCTTTGCGGCCCCACATTGGTATGCAGGCGGTGGCTGCGCCGCCAGGCAGACCTAAAAGGTGAGCCCAGGGGATGGGGGAAAGTCAATGCTTCATCAGTCCGGGGGCAAATCGGGAAGTTACAGAAAATGAAGGGAAGATGCCAGGTATCCGGCCGGTGCCAGCAGGCAGACTTCGGGGAGGTGATGTGAAGCAGGATGAGTTTCTCCTTTCTAGGGCCAGGTTGATGGAAGGAAGTGGGGGAGATGGCCGAAAAATGTGCATGGGAAGTTCTGGATGGTAGCGCTCCGTGTCTGGTCTCACTGACACTGCATTTCCTACGTGCTGCTCCCCCTAAAAGGGTTAGCACTCAACGGTTTACCACATGCTCAAGCTGGGCAATTTCAGAAAATGTTGATAAAAAGTACACAATTGATGAACATGTACGTGCTGACTGTGTTGGGACACAAGAGGGGATGTATCCTGCCCGGCCGTTTTCCCACCTGAGAGAATTTGCTGTTGGCGATTTCTGCTCTTGCTGTTTGGTTGTATTGAATATCCTGTGCTGAAGCAGTCCGAACAGCACACATTGTGTTTAAAGTGGAAAAGACCTGCTGAAAGAAAAATGGTCCCAAACACTTGGGCTGTAACTGTTTCTGTCCTTGACAGGCAAGCTGTCAAGAATAGGAGCAAACTCCAGCTGCGTGCGTTATCCCTGGCGGGATGTATTCGGATGCTGCAGGGTGTGGGTGCGTGTACACAGTGGGGAACAGGAGAAAAATCAAATTCACCTCTCAAGTGGGGGAACAGGGACCCAGCCAACTGTACAGGGTAATCCTGGGATTTGGGGGGATTTGACATTGAGTATGGGTGACCGAAAGCTCACCTTTGCAACAGGGGTCTGTACGTGGAGGAAACTGTTTGGAAGGCGATTCTCTTGCCATTTTGGTTTGCGCTTCCGTTCAGACTGTGTTTTGAAGGGCTTTTGACCTGTCTAGTTGATCAAACATGACATTACCGTTAACACACGCTACTAATGTGATTATAACAGCAGTGACATCAATGTTTCCTCTCCCTGCAACTACAGTAGCAATGCATTTGTTTACTTCCCCCGTGCACGCTCTGAAATGTCTGTTACTCAACAGCTCCGAACAGCAAGGGAAGAGTTCCCTCGAGGGGGAAACTCTTACAGACATTTAGAAATGGCTATAGCTCTGTTTCCCTTATGCATATAATGATGTGGAAATAAAACAACGTCCAAGTCTTCTGCATCTTTTTTTTTTTTTTCCCTCCAGTCGGTACACTTGTTTTTACCAAAGTGGCAAAAATCTCTTCACACTTTGACATGTCGGGTTGTGTCACATGTTCCCTTCCGAATTAACAGCAGTGCACACCTTCTGCCCCTCTCCCAGCTGGCAGAAGCTAGCAGGTGAGACAGTTACAGAGCCTTTGCCATTTAGTGTTAATTATTTCACAGTAAACCAAACTGTTATTTATAGAACTGGATGGAATGTGGCAAATTAGTGTGGTTTTCAGAAAACTTTAAATATCAAGAGATATGTGTGCAGGTGATTAAATATCTGAAGTGTTGATATGACCAAACATATTTTGTACTACCCATCATAACTGACATTAATCAACTTAATAATTGTAGAAACATGAAACAGTCCCTTCAGTCATTGTCTGATCATCAGTGTTTCTAGCTGGCTCATTATTAGTTTAAGCATACTGTTTTTAGGAGACAAGATGTAGCATTTTTTTTAATACCTGTTTTTATTCTAAATAAAATGAATATATATGTGTTTATATATAAATATACATATAATATTTGTATACAGTCAAATGGGTATTTTCCAGCCTGACAGAACTGAAAAATAAGCAGAGCAACGATTAGCAGTATTGAATTTGATTTGTAGTTGTAGTCACAGATGTGTTGGCTTCAGTTCGATGCTGTGTGTGCTCATTATCGTGTATTAGCAAATCTAAAACTCTAAAGATCTGAAACACACCTTTTCCTATTGCTGCAGTGCCTCAGAAGGGAATGATATCCCGGCCTTGCTCAGCTGTGTGTGGAATTTTGCAGTTGGTTTTGATGGAGTCAGAAATAGATTGGCAGATTAGCATGTGAATTTGTAACAGCATGATGTTACTAGAGTTGAGAGAGATATTAAAACAGTGAAAAGGGTAGAATTGATTACCATGGGATACCTAGAGACCTTATTTTTATAATTATTTACTTGTTTGCTCAGAAGTTTGGTGATGGTTTTATTTCTATTTGATGTTTGTGCTCGTGCCCCAACTCAATTTTCACCATCTTGCTCTCTTTTAATGTATGGTAGTGTTTCAAAGGTGAACCCTGAAATATCCCCTGCGACTGAGATGCAGTGCATCAGGTAGATGTAGATCACCTGTAAATGTTTTTTGCAATAAAACAGGCTGTAACATCATGAGTAGTGCTTTTGTTTAAGGCAAAGACAACTTGTTATCGTGTTTCTACTTGAGCCAAGAGAAATTTTTTATCCTATTGCAAAAATTAGTAATTTCATGGTCTGAAAGTAAGTTTTTAGTCCAAAAGCTATTTAATAGGCTGTTAAAAATTGTGTTAAATTGTATTTCAAGTATTTCCCTTTTCTGTGTGGAAAAAGACTGTGAAGTTACCACTGCTTCATCAGCAGAAGTGTAATGAATTGTATGGATTAATTCCATACAAAGTACCATGCTATAGCATGGTCCTAGGAATCTTGTCACATCAGACTTAAACATGCAGTATGTTTCTGGGTAAGTCATTCTTTATTCAATTCCTAGTCAGGTAAATTCCCTGCAGATTTATTAAACATTTTCTGTAAGTGGCATGTAAGAACAGTAACTGTGCAATAAAAATCGCAGGTTTGCTTATTTTCTATTTTCTTCCTTATTAAACGGATTAATAACAATCAGTGTCTTCATGGTATGCCCTCCGTGCATCTTGTACCATTTCCCTAAAACAGGCTTAAAATGAGCATTGAAGATGATTCCAGCATAGAAGGGTCTCTGCAGAGATGAAAGGTTAGCTGAGGTCCAGGGACGGACAGTGCTGCATCCTCGAGGTGTCCTTGTGTCATAGGAGTGCTCAGCTGGACCTTTTCCCCCTCCAGGTGAGTGTAAAGCAGAGACCCTTCAAGCTGCTCTAGGGCAGAACACGTAGATCTGCCCTGTGCAGCTCCAGCCCCATTTGTTGGAGGGCCCAGTCTAGGACTGATTTTCTGCTGTCTATTCTATGCAAGGTGATGATTTTGTAGTTGCTCCTCACCGTCTTAAAATCTGTGGGCCTTAAATTATTGGTAAGGTGACAAGCATTTGGCCCAATTTGTATGTTTATAAACAGCTCGGAGGTGGTTTGGATTAATTTTACAATTGATGCCATGATTCTAAAGCTTAAAACTGGCAGGGCCCTTTAAATGACAAATTTGGGGGCAGCATTAGGGAACACAGTGTCACTGTAACAAGTGAATTAAACTGCAGCGTGAGCAGGCCGTATCTTGCTTCTTGCTTGGCTAGAATAACAGTCTGGCATTGGTAATGTTCATACAAACTCTGTGTGTAAGGAGTTACTGAAAAGGTGGTGTAAGGGAGCCCTGAAGAACAGGCATGTTTGCTGCTCACCCAGAGATCCATCCCTGCTCCGGGGAGGATGTGCCATTAGGGACATCCTGGCTGCTCCCTCCCTGCTGCGTGGCACTGCGTCAGGGCTGCACGTTCAAACACGGGAAAGTTCCACTGCCCTTTCTCAATGGATGACTTTTCCCCCAGTCCTTCTTTGATGCGTGAGTGTTTTCTCCTTTTCCTTTTCCTGAACTGTGACTTAGTGCGTAATGCGGTTTGTAGACAAACTGCACGGATTGATTTTCCTGGAGTGGGCTGACCAAATGATCAGTGTATTGGAAACACACTTCCTATCAGCACACACTTCCTTATTTGTCATTCTGCATTAAGCTAGTTTTTTTGGTGAAATATCTTAATATCTATTAAAATAGCTTTACAAAAAATTATGGGTTACTTTTAATGTGCATTGCTGGTGTGGTACATGTAGTTGCATAGCAGCATCTGCTCTTCCTAGAGGCATTCTGATAACTTTTAAAATTTTATCCAAGTGAGAAAATGTGAGCTTTAGCTTGAAGGGGCTCATAACACTGTCTGCTGTTGAGAACTGCAAGACAGTAGAAGAGAGACTCCAGTGTGTTCAAATTTTAAAAAGTGGAGCTAATGTGAAGTAAAATGAGAAGCTCAGAGCACAAAAATTGCCACTTTCCTGTAGAGAAACTGTATGTACATATAAGTATACATGCATGCATATGCCTGTGTATATGTATATTCATGTGCACAGTTGATATGATCAAATTAGAAATTTGCAACTCTAGAGCAAGCTGAGAATCTTTCCATGAATGTTTTTTTTCCTTTTTCCTTGAAACCTGACTCTATTAATGCCCAGTAGGAATTTACCAGATAGTGTTGCAGGTGCTTTCTTGAGGACTCAATCACCAAAGATGAGTAATGTTGAATATTGGGACTATAAATGAATCATTTTATAAAGAAAATGCTAATGCTTCATTCACTTTAGGAAAAAAAAAAATTCAGGTTATGTGGACTGGAAGAAGTACATTAATAACAAATAGATTTTATGTCTTGTGTTTTCCATTGACCTCAAAGAGACAAAGTTGCTACTTAACAGGGAAAAATCCTATTAGGTAATTAACCTGTTATGACCAAGAAATATATGTGAGAAAAGAGCATCTCAGAGAGAAGATAGCAAAACTGTAATATTTTGGCTCAAACCAGTAACAGCCAACATCTTCTTGCAAAAATACAAATGTACAACTCTTTGATGGAATAAATGTTCTGTATTTATGTTTTTTAAATGCAAAGGATAAAAGAATCCTCCTGAAGTTGTGAGTGTTAAAACTTATTCACGGTGAAACCTTCTGCAGGATTATGATGCTTTTTGGGTATTGTGGTATTTTATGTAACACCTGAGTAAGAAAATGTTTTGTTTTCCATGAAATACAGCAATGTATTACCAAGTGCTAGGGGGGAAAAAGGTGCCTTTTGTATGAATAGCCTCTACTGTATTTATTTCATATTGGAGTAAAGCTGAACTCATGGAGAAAATTTTATTTGCTGTTCAGTATCCATTTCAGTGGTGAGTTGTGAGTGCTGTGAACCTTATTAAATGAATACCCAGCAAAGTCATCATGATACCTACAGCAAAAATTAAACCAGGTCTTCATTAAGTTGCATTCTTCATGGACACTATATATGACATAGCTGGTAACCTGCAGTGCATATTCCTTATATAGCTCTTATGATTAATGCACTCCTGAACATACCATCATCACCTCCCTTGTGAGATATGTGTATATAAATGGGCTTAAAAATGAGTTTGCCACTAATCTCCATTCTAATGACTTGGTTTTATTTTCTACTGCAACACCATTCTGACATGCTTAAGAGGTACCATAACTGAGTGGGAGTTTAATGAAGTCTTGATATCAGTGAAGATAAAAGGAAGACACTGAACACACAGAAGGACATCAGTGTATGTTTCTAGTGACTGATACAGCACAATGCAGCTTGACTGCAGTGAGCATGAAACAGTGAAGTTTAAATTCCTTAGGTCAGTGAGGAAGGAGCATGGCAAGCTCACTACCCTGCTTGTCAGGAGAGCTGACCTTGGCCTCCTCAGGGGTCTGCTAGATGGAGCACTGTGGGATAAAGCCCCAGGGGAAAGAGGGGCCCAAGAAAACTGGTTGATACTCAAGGATTGCCTCTTCCAAGACCAAGAACAGTGTATCCCAAAAAAGAGGTCAGGCAAAAATGCCAGGCTGCCTATGTGCATGAACAAGGAGCCCCAGGACAAACTCAGACACAAAAAGGAAGTCAAGAGGATGGAAGCAAGGATAGATAGCTTGAGAGAAATACAGTGAGATTGTCCATGCAGCCAGGGATAGGGTTAGGTAAGGTAAAGGTGATATAATTAAATCTGGATGGGGACATTAAGGGCAACAAAAAAAAACAAACCTTCTGTAGGTGTGTGGGTTGTAAAAGAAAGACCAAGGAAAATGTCTTCAGACCACCTCTTCAGAAGGTGCTTTCCCAGGACATGGAGAAGGCTGAGGAACTCTGTAACTTTGTTGTTAGGTACATCAGTTGGCAATGTGCACATGTCCATGCTTCCTCTGGGGGCTTCCTTTTTGTGTTTGAATTTGTTCAGAAGCTCCTTCCACCAGACCAGGTTGCATAAAGCTTCATCCAGCCTCGCCTTGAACACTTCAAGGAATGGGATATCCACAATTTCTCTGGACAAGCATTTGCAGTCTTTTCACCAGTGTCACAGTAAGTAATTTATTACTAAAACCGAATCTAAACCTTTCTAAATCTAAACCTCTTTCAGTTTAAAACTATTTCTCCTTTTCCTATCACTTCATGCCCTTGTAAAAAGTCCCTCTCCAGCTTTCTTATAGCCCCCTTTAGGTACTGGAAAACTGCTATAAACTCTCCCCAGAACCTTCACTTCTCCAGGCTGAAAAGCCCATCCCTCAGTCTGTTACAGCAGAGGTGAGATGCTTCCTGTTCCCCTGGTCATTCCTGTGTCCCTCCTCTGGACCTGCTCCAACAGGTCCATGTCTTTTCTGCACTGAAGCCTCCAGAGCTGGAGTTGAATAGTCTTCATTCTTGGTCTGTTTTAAGATCTCTTGAGCAACATGGTCTGACCTCAGAGCTGGCCCTACTTTCTGAGACCTTCTGAGGTACCTTCCAGCTTGAACTATCCTGGGATTGTATGATCCTATCAAGGATGTATCCTTGAGAGTCTTATGTGGGAATGAGCACTGGCTGGCTTGTTGTTATGCACTCTTTCCTGTTGTTATTTCCTCTTTCCTCTTAATATGTGCTAGACTGGTAAGCCAAAGGGATAGAGGCACAGAACTGGGACTGGGACTGAGTGGGAATCTGTTCCCAGTAGTCCTAATCATCCTTACATTGTACACCTACACTTCCTATACAGTACTCCTGGATATGGTGAGGTGAGGAGCTGAAGTGGTACCTGCAGTGCACCACTACAGCAGAATGATCACTGTGCTCATACATGGAGGGTGAAGCCTTCACAGATAATAGTGGCCTGAAGGTTGAAGACAAAAATTGCAATATACTTATAGCCTGTTTAATTCTTACCCCTCTGTGGGGACTCCAGCACATTTCTAGGAACTGGAAATTAATTCAGTTACATTGCTCTGACTATAATATAATCATGCTAGGCATACTCTTGTGTAGTGTATTTTTTTTGTAATCTGGTCCAATTTTTATCTTAATGTTTGTCTTCAGCTGCACAGAGCTTGTCACATTAACTGTCATGGCTGCACTTGTGGTTGGTACAGAAGGATTTTCAGGTACTGCCGGGCTTAAATGTGAACTGTGTCTTTGAAGAAAAAAAGCAATCTCATGGGAATGGCATGCTGCAACACCCCAAACCTGTCATCTCATACCTAGGCTACTCACAGCTTATATTTAGGTGGAAAGCAGATTACTAACTAGAGGAAAAAGGCACTTAATGCAAAAAGCCATTGTACCTTTTCTTCCCAGGTAGGAAAAGCCTTTTCCTCATCACTCAGAGCTGTGCTGCGGTACCCGCCTGTCTGGATGGTGGGCAGACTCAGGGGAGAGCAGGGAAGCTGCACAAGGTGATAGTGGGTCTCCTTTATTCTGGCATTTCATTATACACCTAAGTGTAATCCAAATTTACAAGATGGAGCTATCAAGAGTGATTATTTTCAGTGCAAATCCAAGATAAATGAGAGCTGCAGTGCATCTGTTGTCAGGGGTTTAAACAGTGATTCTCTCATGTTAGTATACAGTCTCACTGCCACCCCCCACCTTATTAAACACGTGAAAAGCCACATTTCTATACCTCAGTTGGTTTTTTTTACTTGGAGATGATCAAAAATGATGAAAACAGTTTGAGCCTAGGAAAAAAACTTACATATTTGAATGCATAAACTGCTATTTTTGAGAATTCTGAAGTGACGTTAATTTTTTCTCTCATGTGGGCTTACAAGCCTGGAGAGATTTTAAATTAAAAGTGGAAGAGAAAACTTGATTTTTACTTGAGTTCATGAAAGCTCTCTGTGTTCTAAAACTAAATTATATATGAAGCAGTAAGGTTCTGTATTGTCTATTAAATTCACTTGACAATTCCCTTTTTAAAATTTTACACAGTATTCAGGTGAATAGATAGTATATGGAATCTATTTATTCCAGACTTCTATGAACCTGCTACTGACTTTAGGGATTAAAGGTTTTGACTGTTCCTGTCCCAGGAACAAGACAGTGACACCAAATTAATTTAGTTTGAGTCTGCATGTTGGAAGTGCTGTGAATTCCAAGGATGAACATGTGATGGTATTATGAAATAGTAATATCTTTATTATCAGACAAGGGTTACTTACTTACTCTTACTTTTGGCCGCACAAACAAGGTCAGCTGGAAGGAGGGTAGAGCACAACAGAGGAAGCTGGGACTGGCTTGGAAGGCACTGCAGCCACTATTGTGAGTCATTCTCTGTTAATCACGAAGGCAAAATCCTATGGGCATGTGGGATGATACATAAAGGAAGGCAGAATTTTGCTTGCTGTGGAGGAGCTGTTCATTTGTTACAAACATTCAGCTGACTTCAGTGGAGTGGTGCCAATTTCTGTCAGCACAGGCGTTGGTTCTGAGGACACATATATGCGTTAATAAACAGTTGGAGTCTTTCTTCAGGCTGCAGAAAGTAGCAACCAAGTAAGTGATGCAGCTAGGATGACATCCAGCCACCTTTGTCACTCTTCAGCCTGTGTAGCCAAGTACCTTTTTTGAGCTGATTTGGCAATGATTGGTATAATACATGGAACTTAAAACTAGTAATATTTATTAATGTGTAATGTGTGTTCCAGACAAAATGCTGCTAAATTAAGAGGCAAACTGTTGTCTCATGAAACAGAAATGTTCATGATATATGGTTGAAAAATATAGCTATGTAATGTGTGCCTTTGGTTCAGCAGATGTCAGGAAAGAAAGTGAAAGAATCAGCACTCCAGAGAAACTCTGTATGAACCAAAATGGAGTCACTCTTGGATAAGCTTATGGATATTCTGCTACTATTTTATGAATGTCAGCTAGGCAGTCTAGACTTCTTACACACACTGTGGTCCTCTGGATGATTGGAGAAATTAAATGTCTCTTGTGATAACTGTAAAAATAACTTAAAGCCTCTTGAAATTCAGCAAGGAGAGGGTTCACTGAAAGGCAGCATCCGGGATGGGATGTGCCAGTGGTAGCTGTGCCTTGTGGGGTAGGAAAAGTTTTGCAGGATACCTGGCTAGTAGCTGGAAGAAAATATTAATATACAGTGTAGGATGGATGGATGGATGGATGGATGGATGGATGTCAGGCAAATCCTCTGGGGAGTGGCATTTCCCAGGTGCATTTCTCATGTGGACAGGCACTTTGAAGACAGGAAAGTCTACTCTGACAGAGGCTCTCCAGAGTCTGGCAAGGAGGGGAACTGCAGAGCTGTGGCAGTCACTCTTTGATGCAGTCTTGAAAACAAGCTCAGATGCACATTACAACATTTAGAGTGATGTGCCTTATCAAACATCATGGTGGTGTGACCCAGCATGGGCATGTAGCAATCTGTTTATTGGATATTCAATGAAATAACATTTGGTCTGTGTAGTAAAATGCATTTCTTAATTTGCCATTTTAAAGATAGCTGTTGTTTGAATTAAGCTTGTGAATAACCTTTCTTTTACAGTCCTGTGATTCCTGCACTGGAACTGGAACTTCATTTCTTCCTGACCTACATTTGTATGAGTAGAGCAGTTGCTTAAACTGTGAAATCCATTTATTTCTCTCTTACCATTTCAGTTAGTAGGTAGTTGCAGAGCTCTTATGTTGTAAGAGTGTAATGTTGCTTTTGTAACTGGCTGGATGGTGTCTGCTGCTTGATTTCAGTTCCAACACCATCTCTTCATGCTTTTTTATCCTAACATGCAGCCCTATAGCCACCTATCAGCCTCATCCTCCTCCCACAAGAGCTGTTCAGCTAGAAACCTGTGCTGGATTTCCTTTCTCATGTGTAAGCAGCAGGTTTTGTGCCCTGATAGGGACAGACTAAAAAATGCAAAATTATCATCACCTCTGAGCATCACAAGAGAGGAGAATAAGCACTTTCAAAGCAGAAAGTGAATATATTTTTCTTTCCCTTGCTGTAATGGTAGCAGATGGCACTTGTGGACTAGAATAATTTGTCCTTTGAATAATGGTCCTTGCTAAGGAAAGCTTAATTTTGTTTTTTCCCATGTGTAAAAAGTTAATTTTTAAAAAATTTAAACCCACACGTAAATCCTTCTATTTACCTGCATTTTGCTGGTTTCTTTTTTACCAATTATAATGGTTCAAAACATTCTGTGTAATATCTGTTACATTAAGATGTGCACCAAAAGGATTTATTATCAGGAATTTAAAGAGATGTTATGCAAATGCACACATGCACACACATTTATTACCAGTGATGCTTGAATTGAAAGTGGTCACTTTGTTTGCCTATTTCCACCAAACCCATCTTGATTTCCTTGTTTTGCTTAACTTTAGGTCACAGTCTATTACAGTTTGTTTTGCAGTTTATGAGCCAGGTCGGTGCCCCAGGAATGAAGGGTGAAACCACTTGGTTTGCAAAAGCAGCTCCTAGAACTCCTGACAGTGGGAAGTTTCCATTCATTACACTTACACCAACAGGAGTGAGAATGGAAATAAACTCCTTTGCAGAATAAAGGCTCTTCTGAATTAACTTTCTGGATGGGCTTTATCTCTGGTCAAGGTGGTGGTCCACCCATGCCTGTCTCCTTTTCTACTCAGCACCTTGGGTAAAGGATTCTCTCTTTAAAGAGAATCCTCAGCTTTCATATGTAGAATGCTCTTATTTTGGTGCTGAAGCACCACAGAAACTCTGTGTTGTTATAACCAACACTGAGATTTGGAAAGTCACTTGATTTTTCACCTGACCTGGACTTGCTGAGCTTTTAGTTTTTTGAATGTGTGTCTATCTATCTATCTATCTATCTATCTATCTATCTATCTATCTATCTATCTATCTATCTATCATCTATCTATCTATCATTTTAATAATTTGATATAAAATGCAAATGATAAAATCTTAATGTATAGTTTTATATTAAAAAGCACTCTAAAGGCATACATTTACAGAAACCTATATCAGGAAGTCAGGAATAATTAAGGAGAGGAGAAAAGAAGAGTTAGTTTTAGATTGCTTGTTAGATACATCTCTGAAGTTTAATATTGCCTTATTACTTAGTTAAGGAAAAATGAATAAATAAAAGTAAAGGCTAAACAATATTTATTCCATTAAGAAATGTTTTCTGTCTCAGGGAGTTAACCAAAGCATAAATGTATTTCTGTAAACAACTCACAAAAAAAATGTCACTTTTGCACAGTTAGCACTACTGCAAGTTTTTTTCTGTTTATATTTGAGAGTGGTTTATGCCTTTTTAACTGTGCAAGACCTACTGGAAAAAGCCTAGTCAGTCGTGGAGAAAAGTATTGATTTTTCTGTATGTTTAAGTGCACTGGTGTGGAAAGGATGGTCTTACACTCCTAAAATATTTTTCAAATGTAAACAGCAGTCGATTTTGGCCAGCCTGCATTTGAGTTTGCTCAAGACCCAGCACCCTGGAGGCAGAAAACTGTAGCAGTAGGAATAATACAATATCCCTGTAAAAACAGAACAAAAACTGTAATAACAGAAATAATATCCAGCCTCTATACTGTAAATACAAAAACTACGTACACCATGGTGTCCAAACACTTTACAGAAAAGCTGGGTGTTGGTCCCCCTGCTATGAAGGAGAGGAAGCTAAAGCTGAGGAGGCTGGGAGCACTTCCTTGAATTTGCTACTTGGACCATGGAAGAACTGGGTTTATAAACTGACTCTGTAATCCCAGTCCGGTGAGCTGCCCTTGAAACTGCTCTGAAATAAGATAATGATGTTGGTGATTACTGTGTTTTGATCTGAGAATGTAGTGGTAATGGATTGCATATTGTACACTATCATTTTATGTAATTTTCCAAACATTTATAAATAATTCAAACTTCAGGTTGCATGTGGCACATCAAAGTTTATCTCGTCGTATCTCCTTGTCTTTTTGCATCAAAGGAACATTGGAGATGGTGCTGACATATTATAGCCATTAAATAAAATGTGAGATTTTGTAATGAATGACATTTGAGTGCCAGAGTTTGGATTATAATGGTAAAGTAAAAGCTTTGCTAATAAATCTGGTTAGAGCACTGCCATCCCAAGGAGTGTATTGACACTGTAAACCTTTGTCATTTTAAAGAAAGACTAAAGGCTGTTTTTGACAAGATGAAAGAGGGCTGTTTGGTAGAGAGGGCAGGGTTCTTTACTGTGACCATTCCTCTTAAATAATATGTCATTATTTTAACAACATATTATATATGTCAACTTATACTGAAGTGGGAACTGTTGCTTTCAGCAAAAGGAAGGATCATCCAATCAAAAAACCAAAGCAACCCCAAACTTTAGATTTGATTATAATGCAGTCTAAAAAATCTAGTCTATAAAACTAGATATGTTTGAAGATCCCTGTGACCTTCAAGCTCTTTTGTTAAATATGGGAACAACAAATGATATTGCTAAATGTTTAAAGTTGCGTGAACGAACACATTTTGAAATGGATGTGGTACAGACAAAGTCTAGAAACACTTAGGAAGGATTCAGAAGGTAGAACTGCCTGATAAATTAAGAAAGAACCCAGCATAAGCAATGACTGGCCATGGTGTTGGCTAAAACCAGCATGGTTTCTTGTTAGTGACACAGAAATGGAAGCAAAACCCATTCCTTGTGATGACACTTAAACCACTGTTGGCTGTTTTAACCTCAGACAGATGTGTTACAGGCAGGAATGACAACTTCCCTGGAGAACATGTGAAGGAGGCAATGCAAAAGAAACCAACATGGAGAATCCTATTAGTGGGTGAAAATTCAATACCTCCTGTGACTGGGGGTTTGGAAGTAATGAAATTTCAATCAATCAATTATAAGGCTCACTAGGAGAGAAATGCCATTTTCAGTGAAAGCAAAAGAGATGTTCTGTTTAAACCGTCTGGATATACAACATGATTGCTTTTTTAGGTATTGTAATAATTTTTGCAGCAAAGACATGTAGAGAAAAGATCTGCAGGGATCATTAGTTTAATCTGTTGAAATGTATAGTGCTCCACTGCCCTCTTTTGCCATGTACCTGCAAGAGCAGCAACTACAGTAACAGGTGCCACCACAGCAATGGGTACCTTTTTCTTCCTTTTCTTCCTTTTGAAGGGGCTCACAGACCAGTGACAGCACACAAGTGATCCTTTGAGAACCTTCTCTTTCATGTTACAAAAGGAAAAATACTTTGAATATGACCTGTTCATTTATACGCCTAAGGACCAAATATTCATTCTTCAGTCCTGTAGATTTTCCAGTGAAGTCTTAATTGATTCTTAGAGTTTGATCCCAAGCAAATTTGTTCAGAAGGTACTGCTATGTAAAACATCTAACAGGATGCTGAAGAAATGGAGTTAAAAACTGCATTAGGTCTTACCCTCCACATGCATTCTCCCAGGAACCAAATCAATCTGCTTAATATCTTTTTTGTAAAGTATTTTGCAAAGGAGGAAACCACCATAATAGTTTACTATCTATCTGTCTTGCTTAGCATGTTTAAAAAATTCTGTGCTAGCCCTTCAAAATCTTCCTGTTAAGAGGGTGCATTTGAATAATTATGTTTATAGTTGTCTTTCTGTTTTTCACAGTTGACAGTACCCTCTAGCAGCTTGAAAATTATTTTGGTTTTCCTACCATTTTCACACTGAAATCTGTGTAGAAAAGGAATAGCCTTGAGCTTATTTTGGTGCCTTACTGTCATGCCAAGATCTATATTCTTTTTTGCTTTTGCACAAGCATCACTGACAGTGAAAACACAGATCTTGGACCAGTTTCTGTCTGTCAGGCTTCCTGCAAAATTTGTAAAGAATAATAATGAACAAATTAATCCATCCTAAACCAGAGTTATCTTCTGGCTAAACTTGTCTGTCTGCATTTTTACAGCAAGCATTTTCATTATTGTATTTTGTGGGGAAATGAGCCTCTTATGCATTCATTATTTGTACAAAAATATAGGTGAAAACATACAGAAGCATATGACATAGAAAATCTTTATGTTTGTATGTTGCATGTACATTCTCTTACACCATTTTTTTTGAAATTATTAGACTCTCAATTGCAAAATCTGGTTTATAGCATCTAACCAAGGTTTGCTTTTAATGTGAAGAGGTAACAAATATTCTGAGGATTTTTAACTTTTATTTCTGTACTTGTTTATGACATTTGTTGCTGTTGAAAATAACCACTGAAATATTTTCAATTGATATTTCCACCAGTGAAAAAGTGATACAGTATGTACCCACTGCTGTGTTAAGGTCTGGGAGCAGGGGAGTTGCATGGAAGAAATGGAGAAGACTGCTGGGGAGGCAAAAGAACATTGCACAGGGAGAGCTGTTTCAAGGAGGCAGCAAATCTAGAGAGACTCAGAGTGCACCTTAAGAGCATGCAGGAGTGCTAGGACATAATGAAATGGATACTGCTGAGCCCCTTTCTCTCCCTCATCAGATCTACGTTTGGCCCCGGTGAATTTTGAGATTATTTGGCTTTAGCAACATTCCTGCCTTCCTCCAGCAGTGTCTAAGGAGCTGTGGCTGCAGCCCAGCTGAGTCTGTGGCACTGGCCATGAGCAGGCAGGGCTTGTAGCACTGCTGCCTGACAGACCTGTGAAAGTTATCTTGCACTTGGCAGCTTGTTGGTACCAAACTGTTGAGATAACAAACATCACAGAATTCACGACAATCTGTGATATGCTTTCTCTGGCCTTGCCTTGCCTTGCTTTGCCTTCCCTTTTCTTGGCTTGGCTGGGTTTGGATTCCTTTCTCTTGCCTTCCCCATCTCTGTTTATCTACAGGTGGCAATTCCTTACTGACACAGTCTTTCTCAAGGTCTGTGAAACGCTTGAGTTCAGTTGCAAAGATTCCTGCTCTGCTTGTTAAAAAAAAAAACCAACCCATTATTTCAAGCCAAAAGCCCAGAAAGCTAAATTGCACTTTCAGGGTACTCATCTGACCCACTGTCAAGCAATATTTTTTCTAAGTCCTAATTTTATTTTATTTACTGAAGATAAAATGTGTCAAGAACGAGCACATCTGGCACAGCAACAGCATTGCAAACCAGTAGTAGAAGGACTGAACTACCAGTTCATGGGATTAGTGGAAAGTATCTACATTAGTGTTTTGATTTGGATCAAGAGCATGTATTTAAAATGAGACTGCTGGTTATTGCCATTTTGCAGACCTTGGATCACGTCACAAGAAATCTCCCAGTGAGTGTGAGAGGCCTTTTCTTTGAGCAGCACAGAGTGCAGTCTAGAAGCTCTCCTGTTGTGCTCCAGCTGTCATTTACAAGTGACACTGGTCACACACAGCTGCCAGAAAAATATGAATGTCTTTATGTCTTTTAGAAGCTACAGAACTTTCCAGAAGCTCCAACTTTAGGTGCTTCAGCTTCTATCTACCTCTGAGCTTACTCCACAACGTTGGTTAGGATTGAATCCACAAAAGTGATTTTTCCCGTGTTTTGTAGGATTTTCAGCTGTATGAAGGAGTAATGGAGGTGGTGGAGTCCAGAAACTGCATCTGTAAACTCAGTCTCATGAAATTTGGGCAGCTTGTGTACCAGCAACTGAAGCTCTGCATCGTGGGTATTTTGTATTTGATGACTCTTCTTTATCTTGCAACATCCTGTACTTGATAATATTTTTTAGTTCTAGAAGTGTATAGCAATACCTGTAAAATCTAATTTAATTATGGCTAGTATCAGGAAAATACTAAACTGTTCAAATTTTGTAGTTTTATAATTTGAGAAATTGTGTCATTTTAGATACAGATAATTCTACAGTTCTGTTCTTTATGAGCTCATAGCTCTGATCTATTAAGCGGTTACATACTTGGCCCTCTGGGTTGCTTTTATTCTGCCAAGTGATTATTTTCATATTATAAATGTGCAATATTTTGTGGGTGCAGCTGTGAAAAGATGCAAAGGACAGTATGTGTTTATATCCTGTTGAACTTCAAAGGAAGCTGATTCCAAAAAATGTCAGGATTTTTTAGGCATTCCAATCTAACAGACTGTAAAAGGATTGTGATAAACACCAAATTATTGAGATTTCAGGGTCTAGCAAAAATGAGTGGGATAATTGTGTACCAACAGAACTGCATACAAATTCTATCAGTTAATTAAAAATTATGTAAAAAAAGACCTGTACGTGATCCTTAGGTCAGACTAATGGTCTGATCCTCTGTAAAAAAATTTGGAAATTTGTAACTGGTTGAAAAACAGCTGAAGAAAAACACGTGTGTAGCTAGCTAAAGAGACATCTGTAAATAGACAATAATGTGTAGGGGAGAAAGGATGCAATTCTTTAATATATTGAAGCAAGGAATCCCACTGTTGCCATTCAGTAAGTTGCCTGTTTAGCTGTGGTTAATTACTGATGCAAATGGTGGAAAAGGATGTCTTTGAATATCAGAAGTATGAGCGAATGAGGAGCAGCACACATGAATTTTTAAAGATAAAATCATATTGGATACCATCACATCTATCTGAGGGGAAAAAAATAAAATTACTAGACATTGTAAAATGTCTAGAGGGTAATAAAACATTCTACGTTGTGTCTTTTAAAGCGCTGTTAGAAAAGAGAAAGCTGATTTTGGTACACTAAACACTTGTACTAACATTGACAAACAGCTTACTGGAGGACTGTGTTAAAGGTGGCAGGTGTTAGGAGTTAGGAACATTTGCAGTGAGATAGATGAAAAAAAAATTGCAGGGCATGGTTTATTTCACATCTCATGAGTGGTCTGCTTTGACTACAGATTCCTTTGGCCAGAAGCATCCTTGATCTTGTGTTTCCCTGGTAGTAGACTTCCCTTGGCTTACAGGGTGGTAAAAATAATTGATTAAAAATCAAGGATGTGTTCTGCAAATTTCAGTTTCTCCATTTGCAAGACAAATTTTGCTGTGCAAGATTTAGTTCAGGATAATTTCCTATAATGTTCAGGGGTCTATTCCACTGGATCTGTTTTTTGGGATTCATAAATAATTATTTTTAGGATGGCCACTCTTCCTTGGATCTTCTGTCATGAGTGGCGGCAAGAGAGGTCTCCATAATCTAATTTAATTACCTTGGATCACCATCTCTAGAGAGATCTGTCATTCTCTATCAGCTGAACACCATTAATCAAAACTTGTTTTGATTTTTACTCTCCCTTCTCCCTAGAGGAACACAAATGAATGCCAACTTTTCTTCTTACCTCCATAAAGATCCATTGGCTCTAGTGAGGTCTTAATATCTACCCTTTGATGAGAGAATTTGGTCCTAAGATGTGTCCAATTACAGAAGTATCCAAAGAAAGATTCACTTCATAAAGGAGCTTTTACTGGTGAACTGCTGTGATTCTTGTCATCCAGTCACTACTTCATTACTTCTGAAGCCCAGTGGTTTTGCTGAATGTGTGACATTCATTAGAAAGCAACATGCTAATCAGAGCACTCTTGTTTTATATCAGGTTTTCCTTTTTTATTACAGTGCTACCTGACATTTTGCTTGACATTTTAGAAGCTGGATAGAAATTTTTCACTTTCAGTCTTTATCACGCTGAATGCATGTGAGTGCTCTGTGGTTTCCAAAAAAAAAAAAAAAAAAAAATCAGGAAGGTTATTGCTGTCCATGTGATGAGGGGGATCCTGGGGCTCTGTAGAGCTTTACTAGAGTCACTGGATCTCTGTGAGAAATCTGGTTCCATCTTTTAAATTTTCTTAGGATCATCTTCAAGTTTTTGAAGGTTGTGATAATCCAAATGTAGCTTCAGAGCAGTATGAGAAACCTCAGTATGTATGGATCCCATCAAAGATCCAGTAAACAAGAAATCCAAACAAATAAAAATGAGACAGTGATATAAAAATATAATTCAAATGGCTTGAATGACTAACTTCTGTGTCGGTGAAAACACATGGATAATTTGATGGAAAAATTGCTGTAAATACTGCGATGATGATGACAACTGTCATGTTTGTGTTTGTTAGATTCTGTTCTTAGAATCCTCAACTTGACTTCCTAATTTCTTTTGATTCCATTAGCCTCCCCATACTTTTAGGAAGAGTGTCTCTAATGATCAGGATTGGAGAAGAAAGTAGCATTTTACCATCCTGAAAGGTTCACAGACTCAGTAACAGATTAGAAAAACAATTCCTAAAATGCTAATTTTACGGAACGCTCTTTTCGCCTGAAGAAGCTATTTTGAGCCGGACATCTGTTAAAATGCACCAAAGAGGTCAGGTTTGCCCAAGCCTCAGGTTCAGCTGTGGTTTGGGGTGGATCTCCTGCCCAGCTGGGCCTGGTGACGGGAGGCAGGATCTGGGGAGAGCCTCCAGAGGGAGATGCTGCCCAGAGAACCTGCCAGCAGGGCATTGAGAGGCGCCTGCTCCATGGCTCTGCCTTCCCTTCCCTGGGCTCCTGGGGCTTAGGTGCAAACCAAGCTGGGCTTAAACCCATGGCCCTGAGTGCTTGGCTCTGGGAGTCCTGCTTTACCAGCACACATCGCTGGAGAATTTTATCTCCCTTGCTTGTTCTTGCTACTCTGAGTGCTGCTTGCAAGGAAGTTGACAATTTAATGAGATGCTCGGCATTAAAATGGTCTCTGTGCTGTATCCAAGTGTTTACTTTTATGAAAACCCGTATTTAGTTGGCACTTTGAAGTCGGTGAGTGTCTGGATCAAACTGTAAGGGCAATGCTGGGGCTTCCCAGGCACCTCTGGAGCACCTCAGTAGAGCAAGAGCAGGAGATGCCCCAGCACCAGTGGTGGCCCACTGAGGAGCTCCTTACACTTTTGGGGGTTGCAACTTTTGCAATATGTCCTATACCTGTTACTTTTCAGCACTTGCTCAGCACAGGCTGTGTGCTGAACTTTGTCTGGAAATCAGCAATATCACTGTACTACTCAGCAGTTTGGCAGCACACTGAAAATCCCACCATTAGCTTTTCAGTGTGAGCATGTCCCTGCTCACTACATGGGCTCAGATAAGCTTGTTAAGTGATGGAGACTGACATTTGCTCCTGGAGAGAGAGGCCTTTATTTGGAAAAGTTATCAGATATTAGAATGATTCATCTGCTACTTGAGGCTAACTGTTTAGCTTTCCTTCAAGTCAAATTAAACAGTTGCTGTTGGCATGAAAAACAGGGAAGGCAGGCAGAGTAAGAGAAAGGACAACTTATAATTAAAATCAGGCTTGATCTTATACCATACTTCATTATACCACTGAAGAAAATGGCTGGTTTTACTTCCAAATATTTAGACACTCCAAGCAATATTCATCCATAGCAACACAGCTTTAGACTAAGCAAGAGCTAGTATTGCAATAGGAAGATTAGCTAAGTACTTTTAAATGCTCTTAAATGGAAGCATAATCTTTGAAAAAAATATAGTGTGGGCCTTAAAAAAATTGATATTGGCATAGTCATGAAGTGGCAGCTGACCTGCAAGTCTGGTGTTGCTTAGCAATACTTCACCATCAGGCAAATTGGGAAAGTGGGCTAGACTGATTTACACCAGGGAAGAGATAAATGCTTTTTTCTTTAGAAGATTCAGGTACTGTGGTTATTAAGAAGGATATTAGATCATAAATACCTCTCCACCTCTTCTTCAATTTTTTTTTTTTAAGGTGTTAAAAAGTACTTCTCCTATGAAGACAGGATGAGAATGTTTGGGTTGTTCAGCCTGGAGAAGAGAAGGCTCTGGGGAAACCTTATAGCACCTTCCAATACCTAAAGAAGGCCTACAAAAGAGCTGGGAAGGGACTTTCTACAAGGGCTTGTAGTGATAGAACAAGGAGTGATGGCTTTAAACTGAAAGAGGGCAGGTTTACATTAGATATTTGGAATAAATTCTTTGCTATGAGGAGAACAGGTTGCTTAATGAAATTATGAATGTCTAATCCCTGGAAATGTCCAAGGCCACATAGGATGGTGGCCCTGAACAACCTGGTACAGTGGAAGGTGTTCCTGGCCATGGCAGGAGGGTTGGAACTAGATGATCTTTAAGGTCCTTCCAACTCAAACCATTCTAAGATTTTGTGATAGATCATCAATTCAAAAAATCAGTCTGTGAGAATGCAAGTGCATTTGCTTCCAGAACAGTAATTTCAGAAATGGTTGATACAAACAATACAGTTGGAGCGAAAGAATAGTTAATAACACAAAATAAATTTTATTTTAATGCTTCTGTAAACATTTTCATAGCCACTTAGATTTCTGGATCAGTTGCCAGAGTCCTGACCCTGCCAGAGTCCCTGCAGGTGGGATGCTGAACCTGCCTGGAGTTCAGCTGCTGCCAGAGGCTGTGCCAGCCCAGCTGAGAGCACCACAGGACCCAGATAGGAATTAGCTGGTGGTCTGGGTTGAGACAGGTGAGGCAGAAAAAGAAAGTATTTTGAATTTGGAAACTTGGTGGCAAAGTTTGAGAGTTTAATAAAAATAAGAGGCTTCTTTTTCTCTCCTCATGTTTTCATGTTTTTATGCATCCATAGGAGTAGGTAAGGAAAGGGGAAGCATTTTGCTTCACCTTGGTTGCCTAGTCCAGACAGATCTCTTACTTTGTGTGAGAGTAAAGTGAAAGCTTTGTCTGTCAGACTTTCTTGTTACACTGTAGGAGACACAGGATGCAGTGATGCCTTCTAGTGTTCTGTGTGGCTGACAGGACAGCTTTGCTTTGCACAATATGTGACAGAGGTGCTGTGCTCTCTCTTGTTTTACCTAGAAATTTTCCCTGTGTCTTAAACACCACAAGAAAGATAGCTGGGGTTCCATCTACAGTCCCCCCACCCTTAAAACTGTTGGTTTTACTGCTGGTGGTAGACAGGCAGTTTAACTGCACTTCCAGAGCATAGGAGCTATAGGTGTGCCAAATCTGTTTGTATTGAGCACATAGATTCTCTTTATGCCCTCCCACTACAATCTGCACAGAGCCTAAACCCAGACTGAGCTCTCACTTCCAAAGGTTTCTGTATGAAATTAATGTTGCACTCTATTTCAGCCTGTAGCACCCCAGAAATACATCCACCCAACTGAGAGGTGCAGCATGTTTGTAACATGTGACAGGTGAGCTGCTCTGTACAAAGATCTTGAAAACTGAAGCAAAGTATAGGTTAGAGTAGATGGTATATTCTGAACTGTAACACATATATTGTGTGATGGATTTCCATGAAAAGTATTACCACATTATTATGTGGTAGCTGCCCATAGAAAATAAACACAATAGCTTTTCATTTGCTGTCTCTTTTAGTGCGTGGCCAAAGAGAGAAAAGGTTTTCATACTGCTGTTGCTTAAGCTGGAACTCTGATGTTTCTATAGCAGATGACACATGATTTTCTGGCACATTTCTGAGTTCATCTGAACTGAGAGGTAGCCATTATCTTCCTATAATAACAGAATGTTTGAGAAATAGTTATTCCTCTCCTTAAAGTGACATAAAGTCAGGAGAGAGAGCAGGATGCAGAGGGTCAAATACAGACTCTTTTGTGCAATAAATAACTCCCAAGTCATAACTCATTTCTTTATGAAAGTATCCAGAAAGTTTTCAGCACATTTTTGTCTTGACCTTTTAGCACAAACAATAGTACTTCTGCTTGCTAGGCAACTGATTTTTGCCCACCACTTGAGAGGTTAAAATGAAATAGCAGTGATTTTTTACCACTGTTTCAGAGGACTGCAGAAAGAAAAGGTATTTAATCGAATGCATAGCTTCAGGGAATTATTAACTGCTACTACGAAAATAACAGAAAATATTTCAGAACCCCCAACCATGACAAATGTGTTTTTGCCAGTGTGCCATTTTAATGATAATTTCAAGAGGAGACAAAGCCTGACAACATGTATCATGACAGAGAAATCAGAACTGCAATCCACAGTGTAGTTTCAGGCAAGAAGCAGTGAGAGAGTTTCACAGTTCCTTTCAGATAAGAAATGTAAGCAATATACATATGTGGAAAATAAATTAAAATGCACCATTAGAATATCTCTTCTAAGTAAGGTAGTGAAGAAAATCCTCCCCAAAATGTATCCAGAACTTGCTGTGGATGTGTATTTTCATACTGCCATCACTGCAGCTTCTTGTGACTATGACAATACAAACCAGAAACAGACACTATTCATGATTTAGTAACACTGAGTGATGTGACTTTGCATGTTTTATAAATATTTACATTTTGTCTTTATTAATACAGATTTTGCTAAGCTGACAAATTACTGATTTCAGTAGGGAACGCAGGCTTCTGTTTGACCCCCAAGTAATAGAGAGAAAATTAACCTCCTTACACATAAGTAATAATAAAGCACTTAATCCAAAATTAATACAAACTCTAGTCATATTCCCATCTTCATACAGACTTTGCTTTTGCAGGGCACTGTGCAACTTCACTTTCTTGGATGAACTGTGCAAAACTGCATCAGTGTATCTGCCTAACAAATGCTCGCTGAAGAACCGTGAAGATCCTGAGCGTGTTGGCGAGGGCAGCCCGTCAGCCTGCGCACATCAGCCCTGCCCTCAGTGCCCAGTTCATGGCCATCACCTCCTGCTTCCTCCTGCTCTCAGCTCCAGCACTGGCCACGCTGGGTGAGCCTGCAGGAGTCTGGCTCTGGGGGCCTGTGCCACAGTGTCCCTTCCTCAAGACATCAGCCATCACACACGAGTGTTAACTGCTTGCCCTTCTCCAGCCTGGAAGAGGAGCAAGACGTTCCCTTGAACTGGAGTGACAAGATGGATGACAAAGTGTAATGTTCCTGTTTGCCAAAAATATTTTACTTACCGAACGACACAGCTTTCATGGGCTGGGAGACCTTTAGCAGAGAGGACCTGTGGAGCAGGAAATCTGGGCTCATTTCACTGTGCATATCAGGCTGTGGCCAAAACCAAAGTAGCTGTGCTAACATGTGAAAAGTCATCTGATGAAAAGCCACTGCCAAACAGGCCCAACTCGGAGGAGGAATAGCCTTAATACATTCTTTTTCTTGGTTTTGGTTCCAGTAGATGTCTGTGTCTCATGACTGTAATAATACTCAATCATCATGCTATAATGAAGGGCTTTTCATGTAATCATCTGTAGAACTGATTACATTGGTCTATACCCTTATCATGCTGAGCTTCCTGGCAAAATTCCCACTGGCATCAGTAAGAGAAGGATTGGAACTTTCCTCAGCAGTTTACCGCTTTTGTTTGACAATACCATGCTTTTCAGACACTTCACAGTGGAGATGAAACATTTAGACTCTTAATTCTTGAAATATTAAAAAGGAACTGTAGAGATAACACACTCATTCTCAGAAGTCTAAGTTTGTTCTGGTCATTATTGCTTCTAAGAGTACAGCACCAAAGCAAGGCATGAAGAGGTATGGAAAAGCTTTTATCCAAGATGCTGAAAATGGTAGACTCTCAAGGTGTCAAAAATAGGAAGGAAAATAGGAGATTTTATATTGTGGATGATATAGAAACATTTGCTTGCTTTTTCTTACTATAAAAAATAACCAATTAAGCAATCCAAGCCACTAAAGCTTCAAAAGATAATACACCCACAGATTGATTCATTACTTTTTAAAAATGTACTTATCCTTTTCAGCCAAGTTTTGCCATTAACTCTGAAGGGACCAGGATGCCCAGGAGATTAGTAGGGTCTGAAAAAGGATTGAACACTTATAGGGATAGGCAGAACACACACGATATGAACTCTATCAGCTTGTTTGTAGAGGTTAAGAGCTTGTTTTTCAAAATATTGAATGTATGTAATTCATTTTGATTTGAGTGGGAGTTCAGGGCATGCAGCAGTGCCAGAGAAGAGACCTTAATTTCCTGTCACAAGGGCCAAGTGTCTCTATATTTGGATATTCTTGCTTTTCATAATTTGCACCGCAGTAGCAATTAAGGGATAACATTACAGGCAACGATCCCATTGTACTAGAAATAACAGTTGTTCATTACTCCAGAGGCCTTCAGCTCTAAAGCCAAGGCAATTATCGGAGACAGTTTATTGAAAAGAAAAGTGAAGAGCAAATCCCTGCAGTGCCCATCTTTAGGCACCACGTGCAGGTGCCTGGATGTGGAGGCTGCTCTGTGGAAATCCTTTGCTTTTCCAACACACCAGCAGGCCACTTGAAGCAGCAGCAGAGGTGCCCCAGAGTTGCACAAGGAGACACTGCAGCATTCCCTCTGGGGACCATCTAGGTCAGGGCTGGGGAGCCCAGCCTGTGCAGGGCAGGGACAGGATGAACTGGGCTGTGGAACTGCAGCTCTTGCTGTGGGCTGAGAGACACGTCATCACCAAGCATTATTTTCCCCTACTTCCAGCAAAGCTTTTGATGCAGTTGCCTGTCAGAAGGAGAACAGCAGCTTATTGTGCTCTGCAGCTTGGGTTTTCAATGAACTAGGCTTTTGTGAGGGTGTTCAGGAGAGCTGGTCCCCTCCCAGTGCAGCTGATGCATCTACTGTGAGGGTGTCACAGAAGACATCCTGCCTGGTTACCCAGTTTCCAGACATGGAGAAGCAGACTCTGTAGCAGGGGCTACAGAGACAGGTCAGGGAGTGCAGGAGAACTTCTCTACCTTCCAATAAGCATCACCTTCATGGGTAGGTAACACAGGTGCACCTGTGCTGTGGTTTCCCATAAGATGTGTATGTTTCCATAGCATCTTTACCATGTTTCTTAAGGATCATGCTTCACAAATACTTTCAAAAGGTCCAATCTCAACTAAGGAGTTGCAGGAATATTCTAAATTTGGTGGATGGTATGTAGAATTTTATGGCTACCTCTGCACTAGCTCAGCAGAAGGAGACTGGAGGAAAAGGGATCTGATGCTCCAGAGGTTTTTACTTTGGACCAAGTCCATGGCATGGCCTGAACACCTGCACACCCAGGAGTGTCTCATGAAGGGCCTCTTCTTCCATAGCCCAGATGCCCCCAGGATGCAAGGCAGGCAGGCTGCTGGGACAGGCAGGAGCACTGCCTCAAGAAGAGTGTGCCTTGATCTGAACTAACAGACCCCTGCAGGTGCTCCACCTGTGCTCACACGGGCAAAAATGTTGTGGTCAGAAATAGACATAAAATTTGAGATTATGCACAGCACTTTAGCTGGCCAATTTCTTCTGTGAATTGATGCACTGAGCTGATTTTCCAGAAGCATGACATTCTGAAGCCCAGTCTAAAACCCAGGGCTACACTGTTCTAATCCTAGCTCTCCCCTGAAATGCACACCTCTCCTTGTCCATCATTTTATCTGCTTACTTGCCTTGCTTTAGTTTCATGAGGATTCAATTTTGCACATTAGTCCTAAGATGTGAAGGCTTCCATATAGGCATTGAAAGAAAAATAAATTGAAAAAAAATAAATTCACATACACTAGTAAAATTGCTTTATCATTATATGAATATAAAGGGAAAAAAAGGAAAGGAAGGAAAGAAAAAAGAAGGAAAGACAGACTTCATGATCAGGATATTGTCAAGGAGAAGTGAAGTTGAAAAGTGTCAAAACTTAGCTAGTATGCAGACATTTCTACAGTGCTTAGGATCTCCTCCACAGCATTCTTGTTCAGCATCAAAATACTCTGTTTTGCGAGTTGAAAGAGTTAAATTTTCCTATTCCTTTCATGTTGACTTTATAATTGTATTGGCATAATGAATCAAATGCTATGTTTCTACTAAATGCTGCAGATATTGATATACATAGGGCCATGTTTTGACAGTATCTATATGGAAGACCTAAAAATCATAAGTTTTCAGAATTTTTTTCTGAGAAGAATTTGATTTTTTTTCTGATTCAGCATGAAAACAAATGTTGAAATAGTAATTCTATTCCAAGTGTGGAAATTCTTACCAGTTGTAATTATAATTATCCTAAATACTTTTGTTCCTGAAGCCAAATAGAGCAACAGCAGCTAGAATATGCTGGCCTACATGTTGTAATCTATTGAAATTCACATCTTATGCTTTTTATTTGAGCAATTTTCCTAATTTTATTTTCTTACTGTGTATGCAACTTATCCAAGGCATATTTATTCTAAAATAGCTTTTAGTCATTTAAATCTTTTGCTCTATTGTTTCTAACATCAGACATTTCAGCAATGGGATCTTAGCAAAGCATAAAATGTCTCTGACTTTTTATGACAACATTTGTTTGATTTGTTCCCTTCTTGCTTAGGTTATGAAATTAGAGAAGAATAGGCTACCGATAACCAAAAAAAATATGTATAGAAAATTTAAGATTTTTCCAGTAAATCACTCAAGTAGGAGCTCAAATATTTTTTTGTATACGAGACTGCTTTTCTTAGGTATTGCCTCTTTTTTTATGACTATGTCTAGAGATATTCATATCCCCAGGTGAGACCTGAGAGGTATTAAGGGGAAGAACACACCATCTGGAACATTTTTTCAGTTTATACATTTACAACGTGATTTAGCTGTACCCAAGCTCTGCAGCTTGGCTTGGGCTGCAGAAGTTGGCTGGTGTTTTTCTAGCTGCTGTCCCATAGGATTTATGGTTCTGCAGTCCAAATCCAACTTCCAGTTACCTGTGAACCCACTGACAATTCATGATGTTGTGTTAGGTCAGTTGAGGATCATTTGCAGTTATGTGGAATCATGTGATGCCTTTATTTCAGTTTTTTTTTTTTTTTTTTTTTCCTAGGGGAGGNGTTTTTTTTTTTTTTTTTTTTACCTAGGGTCACTTTCTGGAACAAAATCATGGCTTAATTACAGGGGCCTTATGGTCAGTAAATAAATTTGAGACTCAAAGGCAGTGTTGCAGTGACTAGTGATAAAGCAGAAGAGTCACAGTTTTGGATAATAGATTTTCTACAGCATATATGTTTCAGTTATCACTGGGTTGTTTTTTTTCACTCTTGGGAAACCTGCCCCAAAAGCAGACTGGCCATTCTTAGGGCTGGAAAAGCCCCCAAGGATTTAGAAGATGAAGGATTGGCTCCTGGCTTGCTCAAAGAGACTACTGGAGAGAAACAAGGCCTTTTTGTTAGGATTGATGGTGGGAACAATTTTGTGTTGCAAGGTCATTCTGGCTGCTGTTTTATTTTCTGTTTGTCATCTGTTTTTACAGACCTGAAAAAGTGCTGGTATTTCCAGCCCTCCCCCCCTCCTTTCTACAGTATTCTTGAATATTCTGTGCAGCTCTGCCCTTTCATTTTGCAGTTGGGTGTCATGTCCAAAGAGAATTGAAGCCTGCTGAGATGCAGGCATGGACTTGGTGGGCTTTGACTCTTGCCCTTCATGCATTACCAGAGAAAATTCTCAGCCTAAGGAACTTATATAACTGTTGAAAAGACACTAACAGCTACCAATTGGCTTTTCCTGGCCATAGAAACATAGAATCACATTGAACATTTCCAAGGATCATGACTAGTACTAGGCCTGGAGATAGCTGGCAGTATGGACCATAAGAACATGCAGCCTCTCTCTCCTCCCTTGAGCTGGACTGTATCCACTGGGGTTTTGTCATTCTGTGACAGAAAGTGACAGGTGAAGTTGAAACTTCATTTTAAACCTTTAACTTCTCATGTCACTTGACTATATCCTTGAAGGAAAGTGATTTATGGTACTGGCTTTGCCTTCCTTGCTCTACTAGGAGATGAAGTGGTGCCTGACAGGGATATCCATCTTCATTGCTGATATTTTGATTGGAATTGGTGGGTGCTAAAGATGCAGGAGACAGTGACTGCGCCTTTCAAAATATTAGGAGGTGAAGAAATATGCTTGAGGAGCTGGCAGATTATCAGAAGGAGAAAAAAAAATCCAAAAAAAGAGATCTCTGTTAGGAAATAAGTGTTTATTTGTTGACTCTACTAATTAGTCCATAGGGGTTTTGTAATGTAATTGTCACTGATCTTAACAGATATATTTCTTTCTAGGCACACAATAGGTCTTATTTCTTAGTTTGAATATTTTCAATTGGTTTATTCCAAAGGCAAATAAAAAAGGACACTAAAAAATAAGCAACGCTTAAGATTTTGCAAATCCACTAAGTATCCCAAAATACAGGAGGATTTCTTCTGCTTCCAAGATTGCTGGAGCTGAGTGGCAATTGGGAGTGCTTGGTATTCTGGTAGTGACCCTCCTTCCTTCACAGCCACCTCCTTCCACCAAGAATCACAACATTGAGAGATGAGAGCGTGGGTTTGGGTTTCTCTGTAGAAAGGTCAGAGGCAGCAGCCTCAAGCTTCAAGTGCAGGTACAAGACAACAAAGAAAAATAAACAGAAGCTTTGCAGAGAATGGACTGAAGCGAGAAAACAATATAATAAATAAATGTAACACGCTTTTTTCTCATTTCCAAACTCTGCCTAGGAGGGCTGGTAAATAAAACTAGTCAATCTGTGGAGTGATTCCTAGACAAGAAAATGAGTTAATGTGCAGCAGAGCATAGAGCTGGTGTGCACCATCTCTACCTGCTTGTTTGTTTTCCCCAGACAAATATTTCCTATCATCACCGATGATAATTTCTGGAGACACTGGACAAAGGTGATAAAATCACTCCATACTTCAAATGCATATGGTTTTTAGTCACTAATAATTTATGTTAGTTTTTTACTGGTGGCTACAAGTTATCAACAAATGTATCTTCTGTGTAGTGAAAACTATTCTCCTATGGTAAATGCAGAACAAACCTGAAGTGAGTAGTGTGCCACTGATGCATAGTAAATGTAATTGAAGGCAATATGATTTCTATTTGCAGGCACAATGCTAATACTGAAAGAAGAGCAAAGTTCCCCTTTGTGCAAGAGGCCTGAATGCACCAAAAATCACCTCCTGAGCACTCAAAATTATAGACTTCTTGTCCCTCTCCAAAGGTGTGAGTGAATTTCAGTCAAAGAACACAAACCTACAATATAAAACCACATCCAGTTGTCTTTATTTTCTACTGGAATCATTGTAATTTGTATAAATGTAAACTGGCTGGTCTGGGGGCAAAAAAACCCCACACCAACAACCAAGCTTAAGTATGTGTACTAAATAGGCCCATCATCCAGTGCAATGATGAGAAAATGGCTTGAAGTCAGTAAGGGAAAGTCTTTGAAACTATCAGTCTAGTGCATAGCAAAAAGCCCAGAGATAAGAGATTGCAGTAGATTGGTCCGTGTTAGCAAGAAAACAGCAGGGAACACATCTCATTCTTGATATATGGAAAATCACTTTTTTTTTCTGGGAAAAGACCTGAAGCATCTATACGTACACTCAACAGGTTTGTTTATTTTCACCTGTGATATAGCTAGCAGCTTGTGTATCAATGTGTACATCAAGTGTTTGCTTTTAGAAAATTATATTGATTGGGTTTTTTAGTCTTTTTAGAAAACCCATTGCTATACATACTGTGAGCATAGGGAATGACACAGCAAAAACAAGAGAGAAGTAATCAGCATGGTTCCCCCCCCGCCCCCAGCAGGAATAAATCATTATAACTATAAATCACACAAGTTATTACAGGTCTCAAACAGCCCTGAAAATTCCAAGTAGCAGATTAAAGAGGAAAAGTTGAGACCAAGCCTTCTGTTTAAACTGTTTCAAGAACTCATTGCGAATACCTTTCTTTTCTTTCTTTTCTCACTCCTTTTTAAATGGCAAACAAATGTAATTGGAAAAAGAAAGTGCACCAAAAATATTACTTACAAATTGTCCTTAGCAGCATGATGGCCTAATTGGTGAAGGGGTGATGCAGTCCTGGAGTATGGAGAATGGCCCAGATGGAGAGCAGTTGTGTGTGCTGATGAGAGGGCAGATGCTCTCAAAGGCATTTTGCAGCATTAGATATCCTGGCTCATCTCCATCGGTGGTACCCATCTCATCACTCTCAGCATGTGAAGAGATTTCACCCTCTAATGCCAGGGCTGCATGGCTCTAATGAGGTGCACCAGTGCTGGAGACAGCATGAGAGCCCAGGAGCAGAATTTTAGGAAAACATCTAGAGCAGTTGTCATTTGTATTTTCATATGACCTTGCAGTTCAAAATAAGGTAGACAGCAGCCTGGCACAACTAGCTGATTCTGTGCAGGCCTTAACAAGAACATCCCTTGTCATTGGTTCACTTATTACTCATCCTTTAGTCTCTGCCTAGTTTACACTTGCAGTTTTGCTCTATAAATATATGAAATACTCTTTATATCAACACCTCTTTCTGTGTATAAATCTCAGTTACAGTATACACTCCACTGTACAGTTTGAACAGGGGGTGTCTAAATAAAAGTTGACAGATTGTGTTGCTCTGTGAATTCCCTCTGAAGAGACACAAACGACCTTTTATAGTAAACAGGAAATGAGTAAGACAAAAAAAGGCAGTTTATAAACTAAATTGTTTAAAGATAGACTGAGAATTTTTCTTTCCTGCCTTGTACAAAAATAAAGGGCTATGCAATGAAATCAGAATGTGGTAAATTATAAAATATTAAACTATTTTATGGTGATATATATAATCATATAAATAAAATGCAGCACACCTAGGAGAGACAATAAAATTAAAAATATTTTGGAGTATCATCTACATATCAAATATATATAAAAAGACAACTAATGGCAACAGGACAAAAAAAAGGATATAAAATCTTCAGAATCTTAGCATAATAACCATTACTAAATAGCAGTATAATAGGTGGAGAATGAAAGTAGAGATTACCATGTAAGAGATTGTTTGCTGAGAAGATTTTAAACTTCCCCCTGAGATACCTGATCCTGGCTGCTGTAACAGATATATAAAAATCTGTGCTGATTTTCCATCTCATCCAGTGTGGCCCTTCAGTGCCTGATCCTGTCCCTGAACTTCAGATCTTGCATTCTTCCATATGCATTTCTGAAGCTGAGTAAAATTTTTTTCCATAATATCATGACTTAAACTAACTTTCTGGTTAGCAGCAGGAACAGTTAATAATTAAATAGAGAAAAAAATTAAACCTGCAGATAAAAAAAGAGGCCATTTTTTTGAGTCTGATTACAGGCAAATTTGTGCACTTTTCTGTAAACAAACTGTATTTTGATGAAGCAGTAAAGTTCTCTTTCACTTCGTACTCTCCCTATTAATTCACCAACAAGAAAGACAGAATCAGATCCTTGATTAATGACATCCTGTAAACACTTGGTTGCAAGACAATGCAAAACAAGGGCATAATTGATACCATGACAAACAAAAACCAAGGGAAGCCAGATACGAAATGTAGTTTTTATCTTGGTTTCTCCTTGAGAAAAAAAACAAAAACAACCCAACAAACCGATTATAACACAGTGAATAGGCTGTTAATAGTACCATAATTAAGAAGCAAAAACTCAATAAAAAGCAGGCTAGCCAGAAGTGAAATGGGTGCAAGACCCAACATGCAAGTTGCAGGAAACCCCCTTGTTTTGCAAGTAGAAACGCAGCTAGTGAAACTGTGGGCATAAAGCCACTCATCCTGGACATAATGTATGGTTTTAGTTGCTTGTTCTTCTTTAATCTGAAACAGTAGTAAAGGCTTCTGGATTTGGATAAAAACTTGTTTGCTAGTGCTTGCAGCTTGACTGCATCATCAGGAGATTTTGGTCATCAGGAGAATTTGACACATGCTCCTAGTATTTTGTAGCTAGTGAGGTATTGGTCATAATATAACCAATAGAACTCTTTTATTCAAAGTAGTAACAATGCTGTAATGTGATTGATATACAAAAATTTCTACTCTTTTGAGTAAAGAAGTTACAGCATAAACCAATACCTTTAAACACTTCTCTATTCACTCCTGGGTGCAGGAAATGCTGTTCGCCTTCCACAGGCTTAATACAATTTGAAAATCTTATTTTACTCTCTGTACACATAAAAATGCATATGCATTTTTACAATGTATATGTATATACTTTTTTAAAATTATTATTACTGAAGTAGTCTAAACTCACTTTAGTAATCTCAACTTTAGATAAATCTGCTTTGAAGTGAAGTCAGGGGGTAGGAAAACATCTCCTAGCTGGGATTATGGAGTAAAATGTTCTGTATTGTTAAAGCAGCTTATCCTATACTTATCAATTAACAGTTAGAGTGACAGTTCTGACTGGGAGATGGTATTTTTGCAAGTTTCTAGAAAACAAATAGCCTAGTTTTAAGAAGTAGGTTTAAAGATTGCAAGTCATCTCTTTTATTGTTGGTTGGTTTGGATTAAGGCCTTTTACTTGATGAAAAATGCTTGTTATAAACCTGTTTTAAAAGCTTCTTATGCATGTAAAATACCTATGTCATTTTATAATATAATGCTGGTATTTAAACACATGCTCTTAGACAACACATGCTCATGACACACACAAAAATCCCCAACTGCAAACACTAAGAATTCAATATATATACATGCAGCAATAGCTGAGTCCTTTAGTCTTATTGTCATTAAATACTGAATGTAAATGGCTGATATTACTGAAACAGCAGCAGCAGATTAGAAAGTAATACGAAGCCAAGACTAATCCAGAATCTGAAATGCATCATTTTTAACCACGGCACCTCATGGGAATCTGAATTTCATCTATCAGGCTCAAGCAATTTCAGCTCTCAGGGAAGCCAGAGGACTGAGAATTACCCACTTTGTTACCTATTTGAGAATATCTAGTGAGAGATTTTAAAAAATGGCTGATGTTTCATTCTGTACTGTCTCAGCAGACTGAGATGTGATGATGATGTTGAATTAAACTGCCACCTTAATAGACTTTAAAATTAAATTATCATAAGTAATGGATTACATATAATCAAAATAGTTTATGACCTCTAAAAAATGTGAAGACTAATATCATATGTAAAATTGGAATCAGATGTAGAATCCTAGAATATTTCAAGTTGGAAGGGCCTGGAAGGATTATTGATTCCAGCTCCCTGCTCCTCACAGGACTGCCCAAAAATAAACTATGTGACTAAGAGTGTTGTCCAGATGCTCCCTGAACTCTGGCAGGCTTGGTGCCATGGCTACTTCCCTGGGGAGCATGTTCCAGTGATCAATCAAAACTGAAAGTGTGTTCTTAACAGCTGTCAGGATGAGCCCTTGGCTTTTTCCATCCTTTAAATTTTTTTTTATAAGCAGAATGAATTTTCTTTGATAATTTCTAGGGCGTACATTCTAGGGGGTCAAACTACAATTCTGGAACATTTTGCACTTCCTCACAGACAAATATTGGAGAAAGTGTAAGGTGTGAACCCTGCTGAATCTCCTCTGCAATTGTTCTTTAAGCAATTCGGCATTGATCACACTATGATTTGCTTTTACACAGAAAAATGAGATGAAGAATGAAAAATAAAGCTCAATGTTTACAGAGACTTGGATCATCCCAAGGACAAAGAATGAGAAATGTCTTCCCAGACATCAGATGTCTCCTTTTACCTTGTCTATGCCATATGTGAATTTGTCCTCAAGAATAGCAGGACTGATTCTTTTGTTTAACTTTTCCCTTCAAATTTAAAATGTTGGGTCTGTTAATTTCTTGGCCATGTGAGCATTTCACACAGTTCCTTTGTGTTTGGTAAATTAATGTAATGCTATAGAATAGCCGAAGTCCAAACCAGCAGTGCACAAGCTGAACATAAACAAGTTATATAACACTGCAATCATTCATTTAGTAAAGTAAGTGGAAAATTCAAGGCATATGTAATCTTTTTGGACCACTGACAGGCAGGTGTGATCAAGAGAACAGAGAATCCAGTGATTGTAGGCAGATAGAGAGACAGGTTTGTCTGGGTGATTAGAAAGTAAAGTGAGATGGAATTGGGAAAAATGGGAGAGAGCATTGGCTGTCCCAGGACAAGGAGAAGTAACAGTGCAGAGATTGCTGAAGGGGTTAGAGGAACAAGCTGCAGCAGTAATAAGTGTCTAGGGAGATTAAGGAGACAGGACCCATTGACAAAGAGTAGTGTGAAGCATCTGTGCCAGAGGGAAGGGATAAAAAGAATGGTAAAGTAGGCTTAAAGAACTGCCAGACCTTTTCCTACTCTCAATAATCCCCCAGTGTATTTGATATAGAAGGGAGAAAGATAACATCGGGCCCCAGACATGTCCCAGCTCAGGTCACCATTGCATCCCTCCTGTTTGTGATCCACCTCTCAGCACACCTCTGCCTGGAGTCAGGGAGGGGCAGCTGGCCCTCGCCCCAGTGCTGCCACAAGATAGATGACTTTACTGCACCAGGCTTTTTCAGCTCCACTTGCTTTCAAACATCCTCACCCTACAGATCAGAAGGTTGCCCATCTTCGTCCTTGCCACTGCATGACATGATCTAGGTTAGCAGTGAGCTGGAGCATTTTTTAGCAAAGTTAAATCAAAGTGAATCAACCTCTAGGCTTTCTCACAGTTCCTATCTTCTGTCACCTTCATGTCTTTCTTTGCATCATGTTTTGGCCCGATCTTTCCTCCAGTTTGTTCTTCACACCTCTTTACCTATCACTGCATTTCCTCTCTCATATGCTACAGTCTCAGAGACAGGCAGCTGGAAATACCTGTCAGCCTTTAGAAACATCAACAAAAATAAGAGATGCTCTTCCCATGCTTGGGGGAGTACTGAGATCAGAACCTGTCCCCAAGGAGCCAAGTGCAAAAGCAGTGTGGGTCCTAAAGACAACATGTAAGAATCCAGTCTAAGAAGTCAATTGTTGAAACAGGAATACATGTGGAAAAGTATCTTCGTACTGATCTGAGGCACACACAAAAAGACTGGTGAACAAACCAGGTCACTTTAAGCTGTATGAAAAGCTCACAACAGGTAAGAATTGCCCTCTTCTGGCAGCAGCAGGTGCCTCCACTGACTGTCTAAAACATCAGTCACAGCCCCAACCTCTCATGCATGTGCATGGGGCACAGTCCTTGCCACTTTGGCCAATTCTGTCCAACACTGAGGACCTTGACATTCAAATTCCATCTCTCAGCTTCCTTGACCTGGTCACCCATCCATCAGCAGTGTGAGAACACCCTGCTTGTGGCATGGAGTCACCTGCTTATCTATAGCTGATATGCCCAAAACCAAGACTCTCATGTCCTCAAAGGATTCAATCCCACTGCTTCCTGAAGCTGACTGGCCAGCTGCAACAGCAGTGAGTGTAGTCTTCAGGAAGTGCCCACAAACAGCACAGATGAGACCAGTGCACTCTGCTTCCAAACCTTCAAAACCAACAGTAGCAGTGTTGTCATAGTCTTGCTTGGATAAGGGGATGGGCAGGATTAAATGCAAGCTGGTCTGCTACATTCTCCCCACAAACCTTGCCTTATGCAATATTATTTTATGTGCACTCAAGCATTTTTGCAAGCAGATGCAACAAAAATACAGGTGCAGATCAACTCACGATGCCCAGTTTTTGAGGGATGATTCTGCTTTATTATTTCCTTCGTATTAGAATGGTGCTAGCCAGACTTCTGATGAAAGATGTGTTTATCTTACAGTATTGCAAAGAAGAGGTTAAAAACATGTGGAGGACCTGGGTATCATGGGAAACTCTTGCTTTGGACCATAATAATCTTCCTGTCCATTTGCTGAACCCTAACAAAATACTCTTAGCTATGGGTTGGGCAGTGTTGCATAGGGAGTGTCACAGGTGCTTGCAGACATCCCTATACAAACACTGAAATAATCACATGGCAGTTCTTGACATTAGATATTTTTAACACAAATAAACTAACTGTCAACAAAGGCATTTCTATAGTGGGCATAATTAATCTTTTTTTTTATTTAATAGCATTATTTTCTTGGTGTTGGAATATTGCCAGTACACACTGCTTGTTTAAATGTCTGAAATTCCTCTGCTCCTCTCCTGTCCTGACTAACAGAAGTAACACTGTGCCATTATAATGCAACAGCTCTTCCCTTACCCCATCTGAGGCATTAAGGAATGTATTAGCCAGAGTTGGATGTTCAACGGAACCTTGACACCCTGTTCTTCTTTTGCTGTGATTTTCTGATGAAAATCATTCTCTTTGTTTCACTGTCTGTGGAGTTTTGTTTCTATTCTTCTGTTTCACATGGTTCTTGTCCCCTGAGTGCTTATCATCCCTTGTGCACAGGATTTTGTCAAAGGGCTTTTGAAACTTCATGTATGCTAATCAATCAGTTAATCTACTTATAGACATTTTCCAATAAATCCAGGAATTACATAAGAACTGATTTCCACTGCTGAAATAATGCTGGTTACATCTAGAATTTCCACATGACTTGTTCTTCTTTCAGCCAAGTCGCCAGTACAGTTTGAAGCCTGTTAATACCCCTGCTCAATTCTAAATACATGTAGTATTTTTAAGTGGTTTATGATAGAAGTTTTTAACAAAATCTTGCATATTTTTGTTAGCAGCTCGCCTGCTTTATACTTATGTCTCTGTGCAAGTTTTATGGGTAAACATATGTCTGAGATTTTTTAAAAATTATTTTTATTTTTGTAATTGCTTTTTTTTCTGCATACCTTCTTCTAACTCTTTGGCCTTTGAGTCTTGACTGAACTGCAGGGAGAATGCTCAAGACTTACCTGATATAGAGAAGGCATATGAGGGAACGGGAATGCAAACCCAGACCAAACTACTCATGCTTCAGGCTTTTCAGACCAGATAGATCCTGAAAGTGTGACATACTGGGAATACTTAGATGCACAAATACAACAGTTGCTGCAGAGATGGGTGATGTAAAAAAAAGAAAAAAAAACCTCAGCAGGAAAAATAAGCACACTATGCTTCTTGCATAATAGCTGAGTGGTTTAAGCATTTTGTGGAAGAGGAGAAGTTGTCCCTATCCCAAGACTCCACTGCACTTATTGGTCCATATTTTGTCCTGTTCTTCTCTAGTGTAAAAAGAGAAGATTCTTCAGGGAATATGGATTTGAACACTGTTGCCTCATTCCCATGAACTTAAATGCTAGGATAAAAACCTCTCAGATTTCTTTTCTTTACTGTGTTGCTGGGTGTCACCTCCTTATAGCCACACTGGAAAAGGTAATTTTTTTCCCCAGTGAGATCATTTTCTTGAAAAGTGAAATAACTGAAAAAGGCTGAGAGGGACCAAAAGCCACGCCCCTTCATGGGAAAATGCTGTAGCATGGTTCTGTTACACCAAAGGTTGATCTTAGAACAATCTACTGCCTATCTTCCCCAGTGTTACTGAAGAACAGGAAGTATGTCCCATCAGATGATTGCCCACAGCAGAGGAGCCTGCTCTCAGTCCCCAGGACTTTCTACTATGTAGCTTGCAGACACCTCTTCCTTTGGCAAAGTTTCTTTGTAAGTAACTGACCCTCCTCAAGCTACTACGAAGGCTGTCTCAGAGCTTACTGCTCCCTACAGGCCTGCTATGCTCAAATGCCCAATATTATGCAAGATGATGTCTAGTTTGAAGATACCTAAAATCACTCTTCTTGCATAGAGGAAGAAAAAAAAAGGGCATATGTCAAAAGAAAAAAAAAAAAAGTCAGCCTGTCAAAATTGTCTGCAGGTGCAAAAACCCCCGCCATGAATTCCAGATGCAATCCCAACTGACTGTTTCCCAGCACTGCCTATTACTGTGAGCAACTCCCTACTGTACCTGAAAGCTCCTCAGGCATTTAACTATATTCACCCACACATGTTAAGGAGATCCTGTTCTGGGAAGATAGGCACTTATCTCTTGCCTCAAGTCCCAGTACAATCCAGCTTAGGAAGACAGGCATGTAAATCCCTTTAGAAGCCTATAAAATTAGCAGGAGTCAGAATTATGTCTGGCTCTTTCCGACATGGGCCATCAGCTTCCACAGAGGTGCATAAGGCTGAGAGCACAACTTGAGCTAAGCACAGGAGTGCAAGTGTACATTTTACCATTAGAGAGGGACTGATGCGTCACTGATGTCTTACAAGGCTACCCCAATCATTACACCATGCTTGGGCAGAAAGCATCAACCACTGTGTGTGGATACGAGGAGTTGTTGGCTCCAGTTCCCATCTCAAGAGAAGAAAAAACAAGGGGAGCAAACTCACATATGGAAAAGATGTATCATACAGGAGACAAGAAAAACAAAGCATAACCTTGTAACTCTCCACCCTGTGTCAGAGAGCATCTGGACTGCTAGGCCAACCTGGGGTTTGCTTTTGTCTTCTCTGATGTGGCCCTGTGCTCCATGTGTTCCAGGCTGCACAGGTGCTCTGCTGCAACACCTACCATCCACACTACCCAGTGGTTGCTGATTATGCCATTCTGCTGGAAAGCTGGAGCTCAGGGCTTAATTAGAGTCTAAAAACATCACCCACTTCCTTTCTTTCAAGTTTTTGCATCTTTATGCAAAATGTGGATGGAAGCACTGTGATCTCATTAACGTCAGTCCTGCAGTAGGCATAGAGAGGCTGGATCCTGTGTCAATGGAGTGTTAGGAGTGTTTCAGATGAGTTTCCAAGAGGATATCAGTGCTCTAGCTGCAGGCTGGCTTTGCCCACTGGCACTGTGAGTTCAGTTGCACTCAGTGGAAAGAAGGAGGCACTCTAAGTGCCTCAAAGAAAGCTGTCATTTTCTGCAGGTCTTCAGAAGTGCCTCTCTCTGTGTCCTCTGCCCATACAGCAAAGCTGAGGAATTAGATTGCTCCTTTTGTCCCTTCTAGGGCTAAGACACCTAAAATGTCATTGAGGTAATAGTATCTCAGTGAGGTATCTAAAGTAGATGGATGAGATTCCAGCCTGAATACTTGAGGCTTTGCAGTAAATGATTGCAAGAAAAAACCAAAGTGTCAATAATAAGATGCAAGCTGTTGAAAACCAAAGAAAATAAAGTATTGATTAAAATGAGGATGTATTAGAAGACTATTTGAAAAGAATCAAAGACTACAGCCTTTTGCAATTATTTTCATTCCTCTTCCATGCCCCATTAGCCTTTAGAAAAAAATTATTTAATATATTGTGGGAAAAAAAAATGTTCTTATCTTTTCTGTGACACTGTATTCAGGAACCATGGAGGGCTGAAAATCATTGTAACACGCTGAGAAAAAGTAGTGGGCCCAAGACTGTAATGTTAACCCATCAGTTTTCCCTCACTTAGTCTAATTCCTTGGACAGCACTGTCTGAAAAAAGAGGAGTATTTATTGCAGTAGCTTGAATATGCATCAATTAATTTTGTTATACTAGAAAACCTGAGAAAGTATGGTTTATTTATATATTTTGTTGTGTAAATACACTGTAGGCAAGTTTCACAGTTTAATGTTGAAAATGCTTTCATTAATGATGTAGTTCTGAGAAAAGGATATAAAGCAACATAAAAGAGTCAGGATTTGATTTTTACTGAGATAAGTTGAAAGAATAATTCACCTTTAGTAAATGTGTTTCTTCTTTCATGTTGTTTTATGTGTTGCTCTAATACTCCATGCATGATTGCAAAAAATATACATTAAGAATGAATCCCTCATTGATGTTACTTAATGATGTCTATCATTTATGTTTGCCTAATTCTATGTGTTAATAAAAAAAAATATTCACCAGAGATCCATAAAATTAAATTGTTGGTTTTGTCCCGGAGGAACTACACACTGTGCTTTTACTTTATGTGTATTTTGACAGAAGACATGAAGTCAATTCTGCTGAGCAATGTAATCTGATACTGAAAAAGTATTTTGTTAATTGTATTGTTTTTTAGAAAGTAGGGAGTGGGGTTTTTTTAAAAGGTTAGGAGATTGTATTTTTAATACACATCCAGAACTTTGTATGCCTTCCCATCTTTCTCAGAGACAAAAAGTTACCTAAAGATTTGAAACTGAATATACGGACCCACCATGTGGGTCTCGTGTTGTGCAATGACTGATTTTGGTTTGTATCCATACTGAGGCTCACCTACATTTTTGAAAACCCAGTGGTTCTGTGAATGAAAACTAGGGCATCAGGACTAGGCGCTCTATTTCCTGTAGCCGAAACCAGCCACCTACCAGGATAACTGGTAGACAGGACCCGCTTTTCTGTCCCAAATACACGGACTAAGTACTCAAATCAGGGCTGAGGACTGAAAACTGTCAACGCGATTTAGCATGCGATATACCAGTTATCATTGTAAAGTTATTCGTCAGACAGGTGTAAAATTCCGGCTCCTGAGGTAGGAAAGCTCCGTACACTGAGCTACATTTGGAGAAATCGGTACCTGTAACTGAGACCTCGAGAGGAGTGAGCCCGAGGTGAGCGGGGCCGTGCCCAGACCCAGCGATGCCGTGGGAGTCCGCAGCAGCCCCTCATTGTCAGAGTGAAGGGAGATGGTCAGACAACCCGCTGAGCGCTCTCAGCCACACGAGATGAGGATCCTGAAGCTACGCCGTGCGCCTCGCTCCGCCTAGACACTGGCTGCTTGTAGCTGTCACAGAGCTGGCAGCACGAATCTCTGCGCCCCAACCCCGGCGGCCTCACCGGGCGGGCTGTCAGGCCGCCACCGCCCCTCTCCGTCTCCCCCTGCCCAGCTGCTCGGGCGTCCCGGCGGGGGCTGAGCCGCCACGCCGCCGCTGCTGTTGCCGCCGCCGCC